>JABXWE010057576.1:0-15842 GCA_014611495.1 Limonius californicus | reverse complement strand
TCATTATTTTAGAATCATTAATTAGGTATATCGGTCTTCTCAAGTTTTTCTCGCAGAAAAAAAAACGTTTTTATGAACTATAGTTTATTTGTTTCCCCATAAATCTTTAAAGCACACATTAAAAAATTAAATAAACCCAATTTTTACAGTGCACAACACAAACATTACTTACATAGCCTATTACACTTAAAGAGAAAATTATTACATAAACCACCTGTTACAAATGTTCACTAAAAATTTTATAAAGATTAACGATATGTACCTGCAGTAGAACTATGCCGACTAAAGATGCAATAAAATAAAAACAAGCACTATAAAGCTGGTGTGCTATTTATTAAATGGTAATGTTATTTTGTGCTTAACAAAATTATATGAAATTTTATATAAAAAAGTTATTGACCAGATAGATTATTTTATACTGATTCGGTAGGACTTTGGAATTCGGAAAGAGCGTGAATAGGGTTCTGAACTTTTTTCTGCGAACCTTTCCGAACTTTGGCACGCACTTCTTCAGGTTTCTCCGGGCGAACCAACGGTTTCTTTTCGGGAGCTTTCATCTTCCATACCACAATTGGTGACTGCAATACATTTTTAATTTAGAATAGTTTTGAAATTAACAGTTTAAAAAACCAGCTTCTATTTCTTACCTGTTGCTATTGTTCCGAAGAAGCAATGGTAATTTAAAAGCATGTTTAATTAGCATAAACATAATTTTATTTACTTACCGCTACGGTTCCCTGGCGGGGATATTTGGTGGAAGCCACATATGAAGCCTTTACCGTCAAAACTACAGCATTCATCAAATTTTTAGCTGCCTGTATTAAGGAAGTAGCACTATCCAACTAAAATAGAATCATCATGAACCGAATACAACATTTAGATATAAATATCTTACTCCAGAAACAATAAGCTCTCCACTGATGTTCTGCACGTCAGCCTTCACTTTGGAAGTGATATTCATTTGATGGCAGTAAAGTGCAATGCGTTGTAGGTAAGCCAGTAAATCTTTCTTTGTTGAACTTTCAGGGCACTGTTCCGCTATTTGTCTCGTTAGTTTATCTAATTTGGTACCTGCCTCAGATATTTTCTTTGCTGCATTTATTACATCCATGGTCGTTTTCAATGGACCACGACCACTGTTGAAGAAATTACAATGAAAACTTTTACAGTAGGTGTTAATTCCAAATAGTGATGACTGCGCCAACTCTAGTTTTCCCAGTATAATTTTTATTTTAAAAAAGTGTTATTATTTGACACCGCATGATTATTTGCCGTTTTCATTTCAGATGTGATCCTTATACTATAAATAGGCTTAAATGAAATTGAAGGTGTTCCATCAATCATGTAACATTATTTGGCGATTTGTAATGAAAAGATTGGTTCAGGATGGAAGAGCATGGGGCGTAGTATGAAACCAATCTAATGATTGAATACCCAGTGAGAGACATTGAGGAATTAAAATATTTTTTAAATACAGCCATAGTGAACTAGTGCACTTAAAAAAATTGAGAATTTTTTTAGTCTTAAAAGTCTACTAGTACTACATATGAGGGTCTATTGACTTCTTCCACAGAACTTTGAAAATAACTATGTTTTGTGAAAACATGACAAGAGACAAAGTTCATATAATAGAATTATTTCTAAATTTAGTTTTACTAAATTTATGTTTCCCACAAACTACAGAAAATGTTTAAAATTTTATAACTTTTCATATATCATGGCACACCTTTAGGTTGAATATATGATGATTTCTTTATATTAGTAAATTATTTACAGTTGAATATACAATGTCCTCCCCACTACTGATTTTTGAGGGACTTGATATTTCTTCACAAAATCTTGTGTGCTTTAATGGAAGGCTAAATACTACATTTTAGTACATATTTAAATTTTATAGCTTTATATAAATGTTTTTTTTTATGGCAATGCGGGTCGAGTGACACCGCATTTGAAAGGTCTCTTTGAGTAGAGTACAATTCTATATTTCGGGAAAATTTTATAGATTCGAAAACAAATGACAGACTTCCAAATTATCTGTTTCTGATATTAAGCAAAACACTAAAAAATGTAGGAGGCGAATCAACAGAAGTAAAACAATTGAAATAATTAGTCTCTCTGTTCTGTCACTTTAATTCAGTTATTGTGTTTGCTCACGTTTGAATATTGAGTGTTAAAGCCGGTGATACTAACAATAATTATGGCGAATGTTCGAACTTTGCAGGAAAAAACTGAAGCAGTTTTTATTTTTGCTGAAACCAACCGAAACTTTCACGAAGCTGAAAGAATATTTAATTAACGTTTTCCCGACCGTCCTATTTCGAGGACGTATTTAAGAGAACTTGTGCAAAAATTTATTAACACTGGAAGTGTGCAAAACAGGAAAAACCCTGGACGACCCGCAATTTCAGAAGACAAACAAATTCAGATAGTCGGTGAAATGGTAGTACATTCTCAGCAATCAACTTAATATGTAGCTGCGATATATGATGTATCGGCGACCACTGTCAAAAAGTTTTTAAAACGGCATAAGTTCCATCCATACAAAATGAAGATTTTACGCCAGTTGATTGAAGATGATCCGGATAGACAAATTAAAGTTTGTGAGGTCATGACCCAAACCATTGCAAGATACCCATCCTATATTCGCAATATCTGTTTTAGTGACGAATTCACATTTTCTTGAAATGGGTTTGTTAACACGCAAAATGTAAGATATTGGTGCAATAAAAATCCCCATGTTTTCCGGGAAGGTCACACCCAATTTCAGCAAAAATTGAATGTGTGGATAGGAATATTTGGCGAGCATATCGTAGGTTCCTTATTTATCAAACCTTACTGAGGAATTGTACTTGAACATGCTGGAAAACCTCATCCATCCGCTACTAGTTGAGATTGCTGAAAATAATCCAAACGAATTTGACATGGATATCATATTCCAGCAAGATGGCGCTCTTCTGCATTTTAGCAGACATGTTCGCAATTATCTCAATGCAACGTATCCTCGACAATGGATTGGTCGTCGTGGTCCAACAGAATAGCCTCCACAATCCCCTGACCTGACTCCGTTGGACTTTTTTTGTGGGTATATTTTAAATCGAAAGTTGTTCAAACAGAACCCGATTCCCTTTTGGATTTAAGACGTAAAATAACAGAGGCTTGTGCAAATATCGGAGTTGAAACTTTCCAGAAAGTACGGGAAGAGATATTAAATAGGTTTTTCTATTGCCAAGAAGTTCAAAGAGAGCACACTTTAAACATTTATTAGAATAGTATTACTATTCAGTTTTTGTTGTATAAAATAAGTTTTGTTGTGTTTTAGAATCTTCTTCTTCTTCTTCATTCTTCAATGGTGAACATTTTGAAAGCATACCTTCTTTGCTTTAATTCTTGGTTTTTTCCATAAACTTGTTATTTTCAAACATCTGTCATTTTTTTTGGATGAATATTTTTTTATAAAACTCAATGATCAGACGCAGAATTAAAATACCTTTCAAATGAGGTGTCACTCGACACCCATTGCCATATAAAAAAATATTTCAAAAAGGCGCCTAGCAGGCATTTTGAAAGTTATAAAATTTAAATATGTACTAAAAAGTAGTATTTAGCCTCCCATTAAAGTAAACAAAATTTTGTGAAGAAATATCAAGTCGTTCAAAAGTTATTAGGGGGGAGGACATTTTACGACCGCACTGTATACTTCAACGAATGTAAATATATACACAATCCTCTCCTGAGTGATAAAAATTGTAGATTATGTCAAATAATAGTATAATGTCATATACATCAAATTTTAATTTGTTTTGAAATACAATTTATAAAATTAATGTTTATTTTATTTTCAACCGATCTAATTACATGTTGTAACTACTTTAGAACAGTTTTTTGTGAATTCTGGGAAACTTTAGCTTCAATATATGATAAGAGTTATATTGAAAAAAATTCTAGATGAAAAATTATTTGTCAAAATTATGGAAACATCATGTAGACATATTTACAATTAAATACATATTCAATGTGAAGTTAGTTCTGGTGAAACTGGAGGTGGCAGAAACTGCAGACGATTTAAAAAATAGTAAATTTTAGTTGATTTCTTGAAATACAATTTGCAAAATAACAGTCCTCATTTACAACTAGAACATTACAACAATACCACTTACCGAGTAAAATCAGTCATTTCCATCATAATCATACACATATGCTTCGCTAAGACAATGATATCGTTACCAGTATCATCCCATTTCGCAACTTCACGATCAAACTTCATCTTTTCACTGCGGAAGTGTTCTACTTGCTGCAATATCTTCTGTTTATCTTCCTCTGGCATTTTACCCATGGCTTCCTATAAAAAGTATAATCATGTAATTGCAATTAACATACTATCAAATAATTATAATTACTCTGGCGGTTGTAATTCCACTAATATCTGGGTATTCATCAATGCCATGCTCTCCAGTGTGTGTGCTCGCTAAAGAAAATTCATTTAATAATGCATTACTATCATTGTAGAAAATTAACAGGTCATTAGCCTAAATATACAGGAAGAACACAAAAATTAATAATTAAACAAACTTAACTTACATTTGCTACGAGTTTCTAATGGATAATTTTCATCCAACTCTACATCTTCTGGGTCCAAGTCTTCATCCGCCTTTAAAAAAACAGAACAGAAGATTTGCACTGATTACTTCAATGTAATTAACAAGTACATACCCTGTTCATCAACACTGCCCTACGTATTTCACGAACACCGTCATAAACCAGTCTTGAAGCATCAATAAAGTCATTCTCATCAACTTCTTTGGGTGGGTTACCAGACAAAGCTGATACAGCAACAGCAACACGCTGGCCGAATTTTGGCATAACTTGTTCGTTTAATACTTTTACTGCTTCCAATACTCGTTTGGTATAAATGCAAGGTTCATAGTTATCCATTTCTGCGGTAACAACATTACACACCCTAGCTGAACGCCCTCGTATGCCACTAGCAGTGCGGTCCAACGTATCTGCATCACCTTCTTGAAGTGCTAGCACACACTTGTTAACATCTTCAAGGATATGATTTTCTGATACAGCTAAAAAGTCATCAATTGTCGTGATATCATCCACGGCCTCGGTTAAAATGCGGACTTGGTTTTCCCAAGACTGCTTAAATGCCTCCATGTTTTCTTGAGCAACTTTGCTTCGGGGCCTTGCAGCTAGAATTCTAGCTGCATTTATGACCTCTGGACAGAGACTATCGATTTGAGCAGCTGCATAACGAACCATTTTTACTCCGTCTTCATTATTGGACATACTGCACACTAAATTAGCTACCTATAAATTTATTCGGAATTATAGTATTTATGGTAACATGCACACCTAAATAAACTCACCTCAACCAATTTATTTGAATGTTCTGTGAACACAACGGCATATTCTTCCACTTCTTTTTCGTTGCCATTCTCTGCCGCTTTTATAAGAACAAGCAATGGAACATTGGTATCCATGAAACTAAAAATCAAAATATTTAAAGTAGTAGTAGAGAAATTTTATTGCTGAATACAGTGACCTAATAACCGGAATGTTTTGCAGCAGGCAAACTACTGGTAATATTGGAAATTAAAAGTAATGCACATTTATAATAAAACATCAATTATAAATAATATTTTCAAATAATCTTCCAACTGTATTTTGGATTATATAACGCCTTTGTCATGTGACTAACATTCAATACCAGAAAGTATACTCTACATTCAGTTAAACAACAAAAATATATAAATTGTTTATAATTGTGCATAATATATTTGTAGATTTATTATACTGTGTGAAACATCTCACATAAATAACCAATACAGTTTTGTATTACAGTGTACATTCATACAAACACAAAACACTAATTTAAAATTACTTTGATTATACAAGTTTATTGTTAAAGACACTCAGATTTAAAATAAGCGGAAGCAGTAAAATATTTTCCTTCAAATGTTGATAAAAAAATGTTAATCGTATTTTTCTGCTTGCTAGTTTAAGAATTTCATAGTCTAATATTCTAATTGCTATTTCTTTTATGTTTGAGAACAAAGTCAATGTTATCATTTTCACACTGGCAATGACTCAAGATTTTAACATGGTTG
Source organism: Limonius californicus (assembly GCA_014611495.1). Lineage (NCBI taxonomy): Eukaryota > Metazoa > Arthropoda > Insecta > Coleoptera > Elateridae > Limonius > Limonius californicus. The sequence continues at coordinate 9,729 of JABXWE010057576.1, read as the reverse complement.
GAATGTTATTATCCAAGATAAATTCTTTGTGTTAAACTGCTGCAACTAATATTTTTTATCATCTTACAACAATATCCAGCAGAATTAAAAATATATATACAGGATGTTATTTTGAAAATGTACAATGTGAAAATTTCTAGAAATCGTTTCTACAACATGATGGAGAATCATCATGACTCAAGGTAACCTTCCCTATTCAAACCTTTAAGCTCTAGGGGCCCCAACAAAAAAGTTCAAATGGCAATACCCACCTACCATGACTACCATGGGTAAATGACTGCTGATGTGCATGAAACATGGTTTACATCAATTTGTAAACAGTTTTCTCAAAATCCGTGGATAATGCTCCTTACCACAGCCGTCACCTGGAAAAAATACCAACCACAAGGCTAAAAAAAAACATCCCCTTTAAGATGACGCCTTGAAGGCACAGTTAGTTGCACTGGCTAAGCTACATAAAAACCAATATAAAATTTTGGCAATCGACGAAATTGCCAAATCCCATGGCATTACAATTTTGCGGTAGCCACCGTATCACTGTGAACTCAATGCCATTGAATCGTTTGGGCGCAAATTAAATCGCATGTCGCAGCCAACAATAAAGGGTTTAAATTAGCAGAAGTAAAAGGACTCTTTATAGAAGCAATTTCGCTGGTAACTGCCGAAAAATGGCAAAAATGCATCAGTCACGTAATTAAAGAAGAGAGCCGGATGTACGAACTTGATAACATTGTAGACGTAACTAGAAAAATTGGTAATTAACCTCGACGAGGATTCTTCGGATGAAGAAGACAGTAAATAAATATTAAGTAAATGGACTTCGCATCAATAACTCATTACCAAACGTTTAACCTAATATATAATTCTTAAATGTTCCATTTCCTTAATGACAATTACCTATTATGAACTCGTTGATGAGGAATAATTCTGATGTAACATTTATTGTATTTGTTGGTTAATTACCATGCCTGCTTAATATCCCATTTCTAATATATTTTTCAGAATGAACAACCTAATTTTCTACATCTTCGTCACCGGCAATTTGGAAAAATGGTTCTTTTCACAACCAAAATTGCTTCAAAAAAAGGAATTCTCCCACGAACGTTTACAGCTGTAATTGCATCAAAGGGCTTGCACTACCTATTTCTATTTACGCGCGGCAAGCTACGTAAAATATTTAAGCGTGTGAATCAGACTCGCTGTCAGATGGTTTGTTTAATACAGCCTTTGAGGCCCTTGGCTTTATTAACAATTTTCTTCCACTCTGTTCTTCGGACAGCTAGTTCTCCCCAGTTCTTCACTTTCAATTCTTTTAAATCTTCTTTTACATCTTGTAACCACTCTCTCTAGGGTTGTCCTCTTCTGTTTCTTCCTGCCGCGTCTTCTTTGAAAACTATTCTGGGGATTCTTTGTTCTGTCATTCTTCCTAAATGGCTTAGCCATCGCAGTCTTGCTTGCTTTACTATATTTGTTATTGGCGGGTCTTTATATTGTTCATACACCTCTTCGTTTGTCCTTCTCCGCCATTCTTCTCCTTCTTTGATTCCTCCGAAAATCCGTCTTAATATTTTCCTTTCCCAAATTAGAAGTTTATTTGTGTATTGTTGATTTAAGGTCCACACTTCACACCCATATATCGTTGTCGGTTGTATTATTGTCTGCTTATAATATATTCTGATTTTCACTGTTTGCGAGATGTTTTTACTTCTTACCACTTTATTTAAAGACGCGGCACTTTTTTTTTCTCTCTCATTCATTCATACTACCGCCCCATGCAACATGCACCCTAAACTTAACTAAGCGAAATGCGGTCGCCCCAGTCAGGATTCAAAACCTCGACCGATGGGACCGAATTTCGCTGTAACCTCGAGTGGCAGAGCGTATCCGCACTGCTCCACCGAGGTTCCTTTATACCCGGTGTTATTCATTTTTCAATTTTACTAAACGTATTATTTCCACTGTTCATTTAAGCACCTAGATAAATAAAACTATCCACTTGTTCAAAATTGTACTGTTTCCCGTTCTGGATGCTACTTACTTTAAAATCTGATAGGGCTCTCTTGGATGTTGTTCGATTTTTCTTCATTCACCTCTAGTCCGAATGTTCTTGCTTCTTTTTCTATTTTTTTAAAGACACTTGTAAGTTCTTCTTTTGTTCTGGGGATTATTATTAAATCATCCGCATATGCCATAATTTGGTATGAGTTTTTTAATATGTTGTTATTTCTACTTGTGCTGCTATTTCTCATCACTCCTTCCAAGGCTATAATAAATAAAGGTGTGGAGAGCGGGTCTCCTTGTCTTAGGCCTTTCATTGTCTTAAATTTTTGGGTGCTTTCTCCTTCTACTTTGACTTTGGACCAGGTTTCTTCTAATGTCATGTTAACTAAATCCATTATTCTTTTTGGGGTTTCTAGATTTTTCTTTGTTATAAATAGTCTATTCCTTTTCTTCCTGTTTTTTCCTGTAATTGATTATTGTGAAGAGTTGATCCGTTACAGATCGGTTCTTTCTGAAGCCACATTGGCATTCTCCAATTTCTTTTCCGTTAATTCTTTTAATCTATTATTTAGTATTGAAGCCAGGTTCTTATACGGCTCGTTTATAATTGATATTGGTCGACAATGGTTGCAGTCGAGCCTATCCCCTTTTTTATAAATAGGGTTGATTACCGCCTCTACCCATTCACTTAGCATTGTTTTCTTTACCCATACTTCACAGATCAGGTTGTACAATCTGTCAGTTAGTTGTTATCCTCAGCTTTTATTACTTCACTTTGTATTTTGTCATTTCCTGGCGTCTTGTTGTTTCTCAGCTTTTGTATCATTTTATCAAATTCTTCCGGTGTAGGTATTTCTTGTTCACTTTGTTCACCGCCTTTTTCATCTTCAATTTCCCTGTCATGTTCTTCTCTAATCTCCATAGTCTCTCGGAAGAACTTTTCCTTCCTATTCCTATTTTTTTACAGAAAGTTCTTAAATCTTGTCTGTTGTAGTTTTCCTCTATCTCGGTTGCCATATCTTCTTGCCTCTTTCGTTTTTTTCTCTATATATTTTCTTCGCCTCCCTTCTTTTGTCTTTAAATTGGTCTTCGCTTTGTTTCGTTTTTTCGCATAGCATTTTCATTTTTACTTTGTTCTGTTATTTCTTTGCCTTCTTTATCGAACCATATATTTTTCTTATCTTCTTTATTTGGTAGCACTTTTTTTGAAACTCTTTCTAATATTTCTTTTAGTATCTTCCACTCCTCTTCAATTTCTTCTTTCTTGCTTTTTATCTTTGGTATTTTTTCTACTTCTTGTGTTCTTTTATATCTGGATCCTCCTGTAGGGGTCTATATCCCATCTATTTTGCTGTTTCCTTCTTATTTTCTTTTCCCAGGATATCTCTTTGTTTATTTTTGCCCACACCAGATAATGATTTTAATCTATTTCTGCTCCTCTGGCACTTTTTACATTTTCTATACATATACTATGTTGTTCGGTGTTTTAAGAATGCTGCTTTTATTTGTAGCTGTTTCTCCATTCCAAAATTAATTAATTTCTGTCCATTTTTATTTGTTTTCTTGTGTCTACTATATTTTCCCACTATTGGCCTGTTTCTTTTTTCCGGCCCTACTTTTACGTTCTAATTTCCTATTACTATTTTTATATCAAATTTAGGTACTTTCTCATATAATTCTTCTACCTCTTCATAAAACTTATCCTTTACCTCTTCTACTGCATCTTCAGTAGGCGCGTGTACATTTATTATACTTAGTTTTCTTTGGGATCCTCCTATTCTCAAATAACTTATACGTTCATTTATTTTCTTAAAATCTACTAGGCTCACTGCTCTCGTTTTCTCCATGCAAAAGCCTGCACCTAGTCTGTTTTGTGCTCCTCCTGCATTGAAGAGGACCTCAACAAAAAAGGTTCAAAAGGTAATACCCACTTTAAGATACCTCACTGAAAAGCTCTTACAAAAGGTAGATGTAACCATTTTTAATTTTTTTACTGGGATAGCTACAACCTAAGAGGTTGAATGGGAAAGGTTGCCATAAGAGTCATGATGATTCCCCTTCCATGTTATAGAAACAGTTTTTAGACATTTTTAATACCTCTTCTACTTTCAAAGATGTAACACAAGGTATATATACAAATATCTACAGCACACTACTGTTAGTATTAGAACTAGTAATTTAAGTATTTCTCTTACTTTTTGAGATTTTACAGAACTAGAAAAACTTTTTTAAGACAACTTTGAATAGACTTGAGCAATACCTAATTTAAAAAAATAATATAATGATCATCTTCAGGTTAAGTTTTTTAAGACTTGGAAATATCAACTACGTGATTTTAAAAGTAAATGAAATTTGATTACCAAGATGTTACAATTTGATCATAGTTTATACAAAAAATTAGTAAAAAATGCATACCTGTCTGAGACGTGATCTACCACAGCTTTACGTAGTTGTCTGCGCAAATCTCGAGTTTTTCTACCCATTTGATCGATGGCCCGTCCAAGCCCATCGCTTTGCTCTTTATTTCCCATCTGTAATATGAGATGAACATTAAACTATGCATTAAAATTTAATTTGTAATGGCTAAGCACAGGCAGTTCATAAGTGTGAGCAAAGATACAAAAAACAGAGCCAATAAATTTATTATTTGGAGGAAATTCCTCATTTTAGTGATATTAAGTTTTTAATGAAAGCAAAAAGCTGTAAGTTCAGCCGATAAATTTATTAGCTCTAATCACGCAGCTGTACAGTATGTTACAGAACAGCAAAACCACAAAATTGTTAGTAGTGCAGTTAGGAGGTTTAATCGCAGCAAAGTATGTTATAGACCATTTCAGCTTAACTTTGATTAAAACAATCTAGATAAAGTAGATTTTGTTTCTGTCATATTCTAGCTGAAACGGACTATGAAGTGCACATAGACACACATATTTACAGAATATTTACCCTGATCCCTCCCCGCAATACTTGCAACTGCTGAATGCAAAACAAAGTATCAGCATATACCAATTTTGTAAAACTGATAACTAAAAGTATGAACATATTATGTATACTATAGGAATAAATAGTGCTGCCCGTAGAACTCATAACATAAAGGAAACTTTTATGCTTTTGATTTAAAACCATAACTGTACATAAATAAATACAAATTTAACGTATGTGAGCAATTATGTAAGTAACAAAGTTGGAGTTTCCTATACATTGGGAACTTTTAGGGCCACACTATACAGGGCGGCTACATTTTCATTGTTTAGCATACATCTGCTATAATATTAAAAATGTAAAAATAATTAACTTCCGAAAGTTTTTTATTATGGGGAATTGATACAATAATTATTTTTCATGGTCTACTTTTTTTTAAGAAAAATATTAGGCTTTTGTTTTAACTTGCACTGAAATTGGATAAGATATTTTAAATAACCGATTCTTAAAATTTGGTTATGAATGTTTTTTGTTTGTAGTTGTGAACACTTGCAAATCTGTGTAGTTGGCAATGACATTTATTCTGATAATAATTACCTCATGTTTTTGCATATCAATTCCAAAATTACCTTCACATTTTATAATGGTTGTAAGATACTTTTATTACTTCATTGTGCAAGTCATCATCATCATCAACAGCCTTTCCATCCCACTGCTGGGTATCGGCCTCTTCTCTGCCACGTGTTTCTCCTCAGCGCTAAGGTAGAAACACGGGGGACCTACAGTTTAACGTCGAATCCGAACGACAGAAATTCCAGAGAAGGTTTTTAGCATTAAGATCCCACGGTTGCAAGCCGAATTGGGAAATTGTGTGTGGTGGGTTGCAGACAAGATTTTTATAAATCTGCATAGTTCTGCTTAGGTTTCGAACCCAAGCCAGAATCGACGTTTTATTCAGAAAGCGAGCGCTCTACTAACTGAGCTACCACCACACACAAGTATCATGCCAAATTTTCTAAATACTGAGTTTGGTATAGCCTTGATGTGCTAGATCCTAAATTTGTCAATTCTTAATTTTTTTATTTGGGATTTCCAAAAGATAAAGTTTACAATACACCCTCTGAAAATTTACAGATATTTACAAATACAATTTCTTCTATTATCTATTAATTGCATCACAGATGTCGCAGTGGTCCCCATAATTGGATACAGAGAAGCAATGATGAGACAAGAATGGTTCAAGGAAAAATATGGAGAAACGACATGAAAAAGAAATAGGCATGAAGAAGATGGCTAAAAGTTGGAAAAGAAGAAGCTATATAAAGAAAAACGAATCAATGAAGATATACAAGAAGCATAAGAAAAAACGGATAGAGCAAACAATAGAACTAAAACCAAAACAGAAATAATGACCTATGAAAAATCTACACAAACATCAAAACATAAGAGTACAAGCAGGATAAAATCAAAAGCAACGAAAAATACTAACTTGAAGAAGTACAAATACCGGAACCAACATACAAAGAATTTATACAAGCAGCAAATAAAATAAAAAAGACAAAGAAGTAGGCAATGATAAAACTTAAAGGAGAAAAACTGTACCAAAAGAAGTGTGGAAGACGATGAAATCCGGAGAAGTGGTGGGGTTGTGATGCCAATTTTACAAAAGGATGTAGTAACTTTATCTTAATGATCTTATAACATTCTCTCATTCAGTTTAGAACAGGCAGGTGAACAACACATGCCATACATATTTTCAAGTAAAACAGAAAATTGCTATAAAAGCAAACTAATTTACTAATTTTAAGCAGGCCTTGGATAAAACACTATAATGCGTTTCAGAGTCGCCGTGCAGCATGGAGAAGATAGGGCAATGGTTTTCTTATGGGACAAAAAATGACATTGTTGCCAGTATTCGTAATCTCTTAACAATAGCACGTCGGGTTTATTTTGTTGAAATGAGGTAGGTGTTCAGAAGTACTCAAACAAAAATAATATTAACCAACCAAGATAATAATGTTAAGTTCTTAATTTGTTTTTTAAAAACAACAAGGAATTTCTCTTTGTAAACTAATGTGAAAAAGGTATATAAGTACGAAAAATACTACTTTTAAGGCAAATGACGTTGAAAATTTAATCAAGGAAGCATATTCTCAAGTGACACCAGAAAATTGAAGCAACTACGTAGGCCATGTGGAAAAAATAGAAAAGTCAATGTGGGAAGTTGACAACATAATGGACGAAATAGAGCCCATAATTATCAATATAAACGCTGATGATAGTGATAGTGATCTAAATATTTTTAGCGACAGTGATAATTAACTATAAAACATGTCGTATATTTCACAAAACCTTCATAATTTTATGTAATTTATTTTCTCAGTTATATAATAGTGCTTGCATATTATATCAAGCTGGTAATTGTTTTGTTTCTTTTTTACTCTTATAAATATGTAAATAATAAGCAATTAATTGCACTTAGCAAAAATTGTACTCTCAGGTTTAATAAAATATAAATGTTTTAGAACCACTGAACCTGGCATTTAACCACACGCTTCTTTTAGGGGTTAAAATAGCATTACCATACTTCAAAACTTTGTGTGAAAGGGATAAATTTTATGTCTTAAAGGTGCCTCACAAATAAGTTTAACAGGGGCCTCGGTGGTCTAGGGGAACGCATTGCCACTCGAGGCCACAGTGAAATGCAGTCAATCAGCTGAGCGATCGCGTCTCAGCTGGGGCGACCGCATTTCACTTAGTTAAGTTTAGGGTGCATGATGCATGAATGTTTAGTGTGTAAGGGACGCCCACACCCCCTGAAGTAATGCGAAAGCGGTTCGGGGGGGAAGGGACGGTAGTATGAATGAATGAGAAAAAAAATAAGTTTGACAACCTTGTATTTGTATCTTCTCCATGCTGCACGGCGACTCTGAAACGCACTATAGTACACGTTACAGAAAATGTGCACATGCCTAAAAGATAATAAATTTGACCAACATGATGCAAAAAGAAAGTATGGCAACAATTAAAATAAGAGAGGAAAAAATTGAACGATTTAAAATCAAGACAGAAGTATGTAGAAGGGCGTATCCGGGGAGGGGCAATGGGTGAGGGCAACTGGCCCCCTTCCAAGGTGGAAAAAATTTAAAATAAAACAAAAACAATATAAACAAGAAAAAATTCATACAGCGGCGTGCAGATCTTCATTTGTTGTGTCAGTAGCATTAATTGTGAAGTATTTCTCTATACTGGAACCTGTAGCAAATACACTTCAATTGAAGGCACTTGACATGGTTCAAGTTAACCAGCACATTCAAACTATTCTCGTCATGCTAAGAGAGCATCGGGAAGATGCGAAGGACGTCACGGCTGACGTTTTGAAAGAAGCATATTGCAAAACATTTGAATGTTAATATAACCGCCACTCGCATAGCTGGCCGACAAATGCACAGAAGCAACCCTCCAGCCGGAAATCCATCCGAATTTTGGAGAAGATCTCTAATAATTCCTTACTTGGATTCCATTATATCATCTTTAGAAGTCAGATTTTCTGCAGACAAATCGCCTGCATTTTCATTGACGCATTTCCATCCGAATAACATGAGAAATGTTTCATTGGCGGAATGGAATGAAAGTACTTCATCTTGTGCAACTTTTTACAATTTGGAAGGCATTGAAGGAGAAATGGAATTGTGATTCAAAATGTGGACTGAGGTAATAGAAGCGCCAGATATCGTCGAGGTTTTAAAAAAGAAGAAAGAAGAGAAGAAGAGCACTATTGGTGACCATAGGTTAGCCATACTAAGCATTCATCATTGGGTTTTGCGCAAGCAAGAAACAATTAGTGGAAGCTGTAGTTAGAAAATTTACAACTAATCCTCGGAAACTACTGTTCAAAAATTAATTTTATTAATAAATAGTGTTTTTCTTTTGTAATTGTGTATTATTGCATGCCGGAAAAGGTACTTGATCAGTATCTGAGAAGTGAGATCCTCCCAGACCGCCCACTTCATCCCAACCAACATGCCTATCAAAAGGCAAAATCCACCATAACGGCTCTAAGCAGTCTCGTTAAAAGACTTGAAAAGACATACGTGGCGAAAGAAATAGCTCTATGTGCCTTCATAGACATTGAGGGTGCCTTTGATAACACCTCCTTTGAAGCCATAGAAAGAGCTGCCAAAAAGAAAGGCTTCGATCCTACGACTACCAAATGGATTAAAACCATGCTGGAAAGTCGTGAGATCGCAGCCAAATTAGCAGGAGAAAAAATTACCGTAACGGCAGCTAGAGGCTGCCCCCAAGGAGGGGTATTGTCACCTCTTTTGTGGTCCGTGGTGGTTGATGACCTGCTCAACGTGTTGTCACGACACGACTTTGAATTACAAGGGTATGCGGATGACCTAATAATCATAGTACGTGGAAAATTTGACACAACTGTTTCACAACGTATGCAGATGGCTCTCGATACTATTAACAGATGGTGTCGAAGTCAAAGCCTAAGCATAAATCCAAAGAAAACGGTCATTATCCCCTTTACTAAGCGAAGGAAGCTAAATCTAAAAGCCCCCACGCTAGAAGGAACGACCATTGACTTCAGTAATGAAGTCAAATACCTTGGAGTGACACTGGACCAAAGGTTAACGTGGAACTCACACATCAGAAAACTCCAAAAGAAGGCAGTGATAGCAACAGCTGATCTGCTGGTCATACGTGACAATTATAAGACCCATGATCACCTATGCATCGCTTGTATGGTGGCCAAAAACAACACAAGTTACTACTCAGTCACAATTAGAGAAGATA
>JABXWE010057575.1:0-20906 GCA_014611495.1 Limonius californicus | reverse complement strand
ACAGCCTATATATCGATATGCCGGCATTTCTATATAGGTAACCTGTATAATAATATGACTCTCGTACTTATAAAAATGGATAGCGTATATATCGATATACATGCATATATATGCAATTAGCCTATATATCGATATACCCTCGTACTTTTGAAATTGATAACCTGCATATTTATACAGTGCTCGTATTTTTAAATGGATAGCCTATATATCGATATACCTGCATATCTATGTAAATAGCTTGTCTGTCGATATGACTTTCGTACTTTTGAAATTGATAGCCTGCGTATGTATACAGTGCTCACATTGGTAAAATGGACAGCTATATATCGATATGCTTGCATATCTATGTAAATAGCCTGTCTATGGATATGATTCTCGTACTTTTTAAATTAATAACCTGCATATTTACACAGTACTCATATAGTTAAAATGGACAGCCTATATATCGATATGCCGGCATTTCTATATAGGTAACCTGTATAACAATATGACTCTCGTACTTATAAAAATGGATAGCGTATATATAGATATACATGCATATCTATGCAAATAGCCTATATATCGATATACCCTCGTACTTTTGAAATTGATAACCTGCATATTTATACAGTGCTCGTATTTTTAAATGGACAGCCTATATATCGATATACCTGCATATCTATGTAAATAGCTTGTCTATCGATATGACTTTCGTACTTTTGAAATTGATAGCCTGCGTATGTATACAGTGCTCATATTGTTAAAATGGACAGCTATATATCGATATGCTTGCATGTCTATGTAAATAGCCTGTCTATGGATATGACTCTAGTACTTTTTAAATTAATAACCTGCATATTTACACAGTACTCATATTGTTAAAATGGACAGCCTATATATCGATATGCCCGCATATCTACATAGATAACCTGTATACCAATATGACTCCCGTACTTATAAAAATGGATAGCGTACATATCGATATACATGCATATCTATGCAAATAGCCTATATACCGATATAACCCTCGTACTTTTGAAATTGATAACCTGCATATTTATACAGTGCTCGTATTTTTAAATGGACAGCCTATATATCGATATGCTTGCATATCTATGTAAATAGCCTGTGTATGGATGGATATGACTTTCATACTTTTGAAATTGATAGCCTGCGTATGTATACAGTGCTCATATTGTTAAAATGGACAGCTATAAATCGATATGCTTGCATGTCTATGTAAATAGCCTGTCTATCGATATGACTCTCGTACTTTTGAAATTGATAGCCTGCATATTTATACAGTGCTCGTATTGTTAGAATGGACAGCCTATATATCGATATGCCTGCATATCTATATAAATAGCCTGTTTATGGTTATGACTCTCGTACTTTTTAAATTGATAGCCTGCATATTTACACAGTACTCATATTGCTAAAATAGACAGCCTATATATCGATATGCCCGTTATAACTCGTACGTAGAAAATAGATAGCCTGTAAATCGAAATGATACGCGTTTAAAGTAAGTAGGATGGATATTAATATGTCTTCATATCGCAACAGATTCCTGTAGTTGCTCTTAAACATGCCCTTAGTAAATGTGATTTCAAATTTTAAATTGTAATGATAGGTATTCAATTAGCATTAAATTAGTGTTTAGGAACTTCTTTATAAATCGATAACACGTACTTACGGTTTGGAATTACAAGAAAAATTCATACACAATCGATCTAAAATATAGGTTAAATTGTCATTAACAATAATTTCCCATTGTTATACGGACTATTAAGTTCTTAAAATTATGGTATGACCTCGCTATCATCCGAAAATCATTCCAAGCTGCCCGATGTTAATTAAAGTGAAAGCGTGCGGTTTATCTACACTCTACAGGTTTACAGCATTCGAATGCTTATTTAATTTTTAGTTCTGCATGAATATCCTTTGTCCCAATTTGTTTGTGTTAATGAACTCTCTCTCTACCAAAATCGGTATGTACCTGCAGCGTCCAATCTTTTCATATAAATAGTAGTAAACAGCGTTCTAAAATCGCCTACAGAGCTAGTCTTTCTGTAGAATGTAGATATTAGCTACACATCCATTATTCTTAGATGTTTTCTTTTATCCTACATTTCTGTGTGTTTTCCTAAGTAACTCGACTAATTCCTGCAACGTTATTATAATATTTCCGATAGCTCGTGCTCATCTTCCGTAATTCCTGTGTACTTAGCTATTTCTGATTAGGAACCTACCGTTTGCTGATCAAAATATGCCGATAAATTAGTACGTTATTATTACACTTCCTGTATATTCCTTTTTTTTTCTGTATACTAGTTCCAATAATTGCTACATAGTTCATTTTAATTTTCCGTACTCCTATGATGCTTTTTCAAATGCCTTGCATTTCCGGTATTGTTTCCGCATTTCCTCGGTACTTCCCTTCATATGAACACGAGACGTGTCTTTCGACATTGTATAGCTGTATTTATGGATCATTTAATGAATAACGATCTACACAGTAACCTTAGAAAATAAAGCTAATAAAAGAAGAAAGTGCAGATTGTTGCAAATTTCTAGTTGATCATCTATTGTTGCGTTTTCATATAATCCAGTAGTTGCTGTTATCTTATTTCCTATCCTTCTATATTTTTCTTGGTTCGAATTTATTTTATTTTCAAATGATTTCCCTTCGTAGAACTTTTTTTCCTAGAATCTGTCCTTAGATAAACGGCACAAAATTAAAACGTACATTTTTGACTTGAACATAACATTTTGATTTTTGTAGCAATACACTTCGTTTTGCATTATATTCGAATTTTTAATTGCATACAAGATAATAGGAAGAGATTCGCATAAATGACGAATAAAAATGTGTAACTAAATTTTAGGTGAAGGATTTACCCAAGAAGTTTTGCTTGGACCTTTTCTACCTGTCTTCTATTAGATAGCGTGGTTATACACATTTCTCAGTATTTTCATTCTATTTTATGGATGCACCTTTTATGGTAATTTTTAGAAGTAAACTGTATAAATTTAATCATTGTAAAACGCCCCTATGAAACAATTTATTTTCCTTATTAAAAATCAGCAACGATTGCGATTTTTCCTGCAAACTGTAAATTTCAATATTGATCTGTAATAAAACAGGTGTCAAGCACCCAGTAGTCTCAGTTTGAATGCAGAGTTTGCTCACAGCGATCGAAAGTGGCATAAGCAGAGTCGCATCAGCTGTGTTTACATTGTGTCATATGAGTGTTAACTAATTTTATTTTTTTTATCAACGATATTTCACGTATTATACTTACTTTACAAAGTACAGTTCTGTATAATTAAAATTTTTTTATTACTCGTACTAAAAGCTGTTTCCCGACAAAATGCCTGTTCCAATATTTAGATTTTTATATAACTCGAATTTCAATAAGTCCAATTTTTTGAGAAGTTAAAGCTTTTTATAATTGCTGTTGGGCGGTAGTTTTGTCTACTGTGAATATTACTTAAATGTAAGCCCATGATACGGTAAAGCTAAACAAGAGGTAGGAGAGTAATAAAGGTCACTAGTAAGAGCAGATTGCCGATGACAGTGTTGTAGGAAGCTAGGCATATGCATACCTTTGGCGTAATAAGTAATAGCGTTGGCAAACCTACTGGTTGATTACCATACGATTATCCTCTAAGCTGAGACAAGGTGCGATATTAGTGTTACCATTTATGTGTTATTAATAAATATGTGCTGCAATGGCAATATCAGCTATTATAGGCAGTGGCGTAGCAGGTTATGGTTTATATCCCATGAAGTTTTGCTTGTTATTATATGTGGTTTACAAGCACTGGATCATATAATTGTTATCATATAAAATTGGTGTGTGTATGTAAGTAGTTGTTGGAAACAGTATCGTAATTAATATAGGTAGCAATGTGAGAAGGTATTTTATGTGGCGTGGTTATTCATTACTTACCTAGCAATAATTCGGGTGGTAGTCAGTTGACAAAGGTGGCCTCGAAAAGGCGCCTACGTCGAACTATTATTATTATTATTATAAATGGCAGGATGAAATCGACTGGCTTTTATACGAGGCGTTGATTACTAATTATACTCTCCCCTTCGGATGTGGGGCTGAGAGGTTTATGAATAACAGAGTGTGTGACTAGACATAGTCCATCTGCATGGTTCTCTCTGGAGGATTGGTCATCAGAAGATATGCGTAATTGTAGCAACTTCTTTATGATTACGAATGGCTGCTACCACATCAGCTAGCCGCTAGATGAGCTACAGTATCTTGCTCGAATCCCAATCCACGTGTAGGGAGCTGTAGGTCCGCCGGTGAGTACTGATCACATCCGCTCTTATTTACCTAACCTTATTTAAATTTAAAATTCATTAGATTTTATTCGACCTCCGTAAAGTCGACCTTAAGATTTCCTAGGCTAGGTTTGCTATTAGTAAATATTTCTGCAACTCGAAGTTACGGTTTTCAGAATAAATTGCACGTTTTTACCCTAATGCTTCGGCATTTATGGCAGTCTTTTGGTTACTGACCATTTAGACTTTCGGCAGCGGCTTGTCAATTGAACTTAAATAGTTTAGTATAGCATTCATTGTCGACATCGAACAGCGCGTATTTCCTTTCTTGCAAGATAATAAAGATACATATATACATATTATGTAATTTTTGAGCTATTTTTGACAACTTGAGTTTTCGATAACGCAAATTATGTTTGATTTTCCCTGAACATTGATTTAAGTACTTATTCTAAATTTTAAAAAGTTTGCGACGCAATCCTATGATGTATTTTTCCAGTTATCGAGAAGTAATCTAAATATTACATATTGTTTCTGGGTGAATGGACGATAGCGTTACCTACTTTTTAATACAACATTGCGCAAAAACTCTTCGCGAACCATAATATTTAATGTCTGAGGATAACAGGCTTACCTTGGAGTACAGGTTCAATTTTTAGTTATTTTATTATCCTTACTTTACTTACAACACTGAAGGTTAAAATTCATTGAGTATGACAGTGTGTAAGATTTTTGCCTTACCCGTAGCTTATTAAACAAAACTTCTGTTTGTAAATGTTAAAGTGCTGTGAGTTAATATTTATATAATGAAAATATTTGTATTTCGTTCTAATAGCCGAAATACTGCATTGTGTTGTAGCTGACATACTTGACAGAAATATTTGCAGGAAATTCTAAGAAGAGTAAACACTTAATCTGATTCACGTCAGATAGAAATGAACCCACCATCCACCGTACGGGTATTATCTGAATAATAGAGACAGATATAGCCCTGATTTGAACCTACAACATCCTGAATCATTACACAGAAACTGTACTTACTTTGTTCCGGATAGTTCGTTCACCCGTACTACTTTTGATGTTACTGGTCCAGTGCATTTCAATGCAGTAGCGGATTTATGTAGAATTACGTATACATACGAAAGTGTATTAATTGTGTAAAAAATTGTGTATTACTGACAATGTTCTCACGTAGTTGTTTTTTCTGCTAACATTTATATGCTGGTGGTTCAAGGATATGATCTATTTGTTACAACTACAGACCACAACAGAATTTCCAAGTCTTCTTGATTTCACGAACATCTTTTTCAACTGTTAGGGTCGACCTTACGAGGGGGGGGGGGCGAATAAAAATAACTGAATTTTTAATTTAAGTACGGTTATAGCGCTTATGCATTTCATGTATGTAGTTCCTAGGTAAACAAATAGCGGATGCGATCAGAACTCACTGGCGGCGACAGGTAGGGGACATGCGGCAGATAATAAAACACAGACTTACTGATTGCCAATAAATGTTGGGCAGTTGGACTCACCGGAGGTCCCTAGCCCCCTGCCCCTGGATTGGGATTCGAACAGGATGCGGATACTGATTTACAGGCTAGCTGCTGTGGCCGCAGCTATTCGTAATCGTAGAGTAATTATGTACTACAATTATGCATATCTTCTGGTACACCAATCCTCTAGAGGGATCCAAGCTACCGGACTACCTCCAGCCAATCTCTCTGTTATCCACAGGAGTCGCTAGGAGTAGGGGGTGCCTCCTCAGCCCCACAAGCAAAGGGGAGAGTATTATTACCATCCACATCCACACGTAAAAGTCAGTCAGTGCCATCTGGCATTGACGTTGCCTTCATAATAATAATGATTCGACGTAGGCATATTTTCGATGCAACGTCTGCCGACTGACTACCTCCCGAATAATTGCTATAAGTAATGATTAATCAACCTGCACACATTATCTACTTATGTAGCTCCTTATATTCACTACGCTACTGTTTCCAACAACTATTTCCATAGACATACACATCTTGTATAATAACAATAATAGGATCCAGTGCTTATAAGCCACATGTAATAACAAGTAGATAATATGTAAACATTTGCGTAAACACATATAACACTTCATGGGATATAAACCATAACCCCGCCAGAGACGCCACTGCTCATATATTAACTGATATTGCCATTGCAGCCCATATTTATATACGAACACATAAGTTGTAACACTAAATCGAACCTTGCTTCAGATTAGAAGATAATCACATCGCAATCAGTTAGTATGTTCGCAAACGCTATTAATTAGTCATTACGCTAAAGATATGCAGGCTTACGCCTAGCTACCAACAACATTGCCTCTTGTAAACTGCCGTTACTGACCCTTCTAAAGACTCTGCCACCCCTTGTTTCTCCCACACATTCCACTGCACGGCCTGCCTTGAAACCTGTATAGTTCTTCCCAGCTGTTACATTTTTGTAAATACGTATTTGTTGGGCGTAAATTTAATATACACGGTAGGCAAAAACCGTTGCCTAACAGAACTTAGAAATGTTTTCAGTTGTGGTAATAGATGGAATTCTGACAAATTTAAATCAAGTTAATAAGTAGGACGTGGCAGCAAATCGTCTTGATGGTTAATTACTTGTTCTTAGATAAATCCGTTCTTTTCCACGAATATGTTTGTATAATTGGCCCAAAAAGGTACCGTACTATTCTCGAGTTATTGTTGAACCCGTTGCACAGTATTCTATCAAAGATAAATTCTTTAACAACCCAGCACGCGGATGCCATTACCTTTACATAAGGCTTCACATGCATTGACTTGGTGTTATTAAACTTTTTGGATGTTCAATGCTTCGGTCACGTTTAAATTCGTATCTCCATTGCTGGGAATTTTTATTTAATCACGCTTAATTACAAGTACATTTTTTATTATTAAATAGCCACAAGGATACTTTTATTCAAACCACTCTATACACACCACTACTTGACTAAATTAATTGATATTTCACAGCTGTTCATATGATATATACTAAGACCATCTCTCTTTCCAAAAACATTTCAAATGGTTTACGTGGATTAATATAAATTTCGAGATGTCGACATTCACGGAGGAAAGTCAGCAGGAATAAATTTCTACAGATAGACTAACATGGTTTTATAAGATTATAAATAAGAAAATAAGAATATTGTAATTGTAATGTGTACTAATTGTTTTAAAAAATAATCACATCGAGATATTTCAGTAATTAACATTAACAAACATTAAATTACTTTGTTATCTGATATTTTCTTAAAAGTGAATTTAGGAAGTACCTTGAACCTACTTTGTTCTACTATTAGTTGCTACTACCTTGAAAAAAATCTTGGATAGAAAGCTATAGCCTTGCAGTGCCCATAGATTCCAGATTCCACTTTTTTAAGTAGAATAGCCACTTACGATGTTCACATGGAGTCTTGACCATTTTAATAGCTAGGCTTTTAAATTTTGCTTCAAACTATTATTTAACATTGTAATTTAAATACTTATAAAAATAATTCCATTGCATCGTGGACGATGTTCACATGGAGTCTTGACCATTTTAATAGCTAGGCTTTTAAATTTTGCTTCAAACTATTATTTAACATTGTAATTTAAATACTTATAAAAATAATTCCATTGCATCGTGGACGAAGTTATTACTGCTGTGTTGCCAGCATTATGCAATTTTTTTATTTAATTTCTTGACAGACCATACAGCTGCCTTATGCTTCCATGATTTATGTTATCTCAATTTATTATTTTTACTTTAAGTTCTAGTTTTATGGGTACAATTAACTGTCGTCCTACAAGAAGCGGTTAGAGTGAACGTGCCACTTCAAGTAGATACCAAATTTAACCAATATATTAATGAATTTCCCTAGCACTGACCTCCAAAGTCGGACCCCCTTTAATATAAGCACTAGTAAAATGCACACGAAAAATATCGAAAAAGAAATGAAACTGTAGTTAGTAACTCTATGACTTCGTTGATCGATTGTTATAGAGAACGAGCGATACAATGCCGAGGTACATATATCTGGTTAGATTTTATTAAAGTTTTAATATGTTTACAGTGTGTATTCTATTTTCTTACTTTAACAGTAATCTACTGTTTACTGGTTAAGTTAGTCATTTGCATAATTTATACAGAATAATCACAGGACTAGGTAGAAGTCAATAATTTATTATTATCGATGCTGATACTAATGGTTTCTTTTTGTTGGATGTATAGATGCTGGTGATTGTGAAATAGTGTCAAGTACTTCCAGTAAAGAATTTTATATCACATAAACCTTAATTCCACAACATGATTTTCCTTAAAATAAGCCCTAACTGCAATTCAAATGCCATAACATACGTTATCTGTTCAAAATATCGTAAGTAATAACATTTTAGCATTAATTGTTCGTAAAATATGCATAGAGGGTGTGCCAACTAAAACAGTCTGCCCTGTGTAACCTCGTAAAAAATTGAATTTGAAAAAATCATCGAGACAAATCAACAATAGTTTGAAGGGGGGCATCTTCTACCATGTACATCTACCCTACTTCACCCCCTAGCTCCTACCACCACAAACTCAAAATTTTAAAAGAAAATATGAAGCCATCAAAACTATGTCGACATTTAAATACCAAACATCCAGACAAAAAAGAAAACCCTGCGGAATTCTTTGAAAGAAAGCTAAACTCCCTCCACAAGGAGCAAGCCACTTTTACATCAGAAATCACTACTAATGAAGAAGCACTACTATCAAGTTATCGAGTTGCATTTCGCATTGTAAAAACCAGTAAGCCACATACAATTGCTGAAGATCTAATTTTACCAGCAACTGTTGAAACGGTGCAATTAATGGTTACTGAAGATGAGGTTGACAAGCTAAAAGCAAAACCCCTCTCTAATAATACTATCCAAAGAAAAATAAGTGACATGGCAGAAGATATTCAAACACAAGTTGTTGAAAATATTTAGAAGTGCACGTACTTCTCATTACAGATGGTCGAATTCACGTACATATATTTCTAACTGTGCCCAATTTATAGCATATGTAAGATACAAGACTGGACATGGCATTACACAAGATATTTTAGTTTGTACTCCATTAGAGGTCAATACCAATAAACATGTTTATTCGTCACACGTGCATAGCTAACTAATAAGTATTATGATTAAGTGGGCAAAATGCGTTGCTATATGCACCGATGGCGCCAAGGCTATAACAGGACATCGATCTAGTCTTATTGTCAGATTAAAAGAGATAATGTGAAATGTTACATGGTTACACTATTTTTTGCATCGAGACGCATCAAAATATATATGTCCTGAAATGGATTGTGTTTTGAAAATGTCATTAAAATCGCAAATTCCATCAAGGAAAAGCATTGCAGACTCGTATTTTTCGAAACATTTTGTGAAACCATGGGTTCTTTATGTGCAAATCGTCTTTAACGCACAGAAGTAGGATGGCTCTCGAGCGTAACGCCTTGAAAAGAGTTTTCCAGTTAAAAGCGGAACTTCTGATATACCAGCAAGGTGAGAAACTGGAATATGATTACATATTTTCCAATTCCTTTTGCCTTCTTAGACCAGCTTTCCTAGCTGCTATTTTCGAGCACTTAAACACTCTGAATAGTAGTTTGCAAGGCCGGGATGTTAACATAATAAAAGCCACGGACAATATTAACGGATTTATAAAGAAAATTGATTTCTGGTCGACTTTAATTGGAAAAAGAAGTTTGATTCATTCCAGTGCGTTCAAGAACGCATGGAAGACTTAGTTAAATATGATAATATGATAAATTGTGAGCAAGTGTTTGCAGATATGCAAGCTGGTTCGCACAATTAAAAACAACAAGGCATTGACTATTTCCCCAAAGAAATTCAAAACTGTTGTGGCAATCACAGATGGATACTCAATCCGTTTTTAGACAATTCCTTTGAACAATCTGAAATTTCAAAAACTTGTTGAAATGTTATGTGATGGAAACAATAAACATTAAAATACATAACATAGCAACAAAACAAAAGTTTTTGTTCTGCAGATATGTTTAAGGTCCTGTGCGGTGGCCAGCCAGGTCACTCGATCTCACCCACTAGATTGGTTACTGTGGGAACACCTAAAAACTAAGATTTATGCTCCTCAATAAGATTATCGGGAAGAATACAGAGCCAAGGTAATCAGGAGTGCCATTCATTAACACCCAAAAGTTTTAATAATGCATGAATTTGCTTTGTTTTTTTTAAATTTAACATTTCCCATACGCATCCAACACTTCACATGCTATTTCTTAAAAACCAATCGACAAAATTGTAAAACCATTTCAGATTTTACCAAGAGCAGAAAAATATTTCAAATTAACTATCACTCGACACCCTATGTACAAGGTAAAAGATGTCCCCCTGTTGACCTGTATCTCCGATTTCTTCGAAGCTATTTTCAGGGCAGACTGTTTTAGTTGGGATACCCTGTATATGATATATTGAAATGCTAGTTTGAACCCAAAACGATACACCCGATTGCTGATGAAAAACGTGCCTTACGATCAGTAAAAAATAAAAATTGTAAGTAGTAAAAAAAGTCATACTACGTTTAGTAGATATGTACAATATTATTTCTAAATGATTGCCGGTAGTTTGTTGTATTGACCGCAAACTGATCGAAAAAGTGCAAAAATTAAGAAATAGGTTAAAATTTCAATGAACTTATTACTTAATGAAAATGAATTTCAGTAATTAATTAAAATATTTTTCTAAGAAGGATGACTTCAAAGCACACATGTGTAGAGGAAGATCGATATGAATAAATAAATGTATACAAATATAAGGCATATTAAAATCTATTCCACTTTATTGGTACGCTGTGTAGAAAAGGATATATAAACATTCAACTCTACTGACTAAAATATTTTCTGTATTTCAGTAATTGATATTGCGTGAGTATTTTGTAATATGATATGAGACTACAAATGACCTAAAAATAAATCGCTTTGGTGTATTAGTTGAGAATAATTGATTGATCACTAATGGAAATTAAATCACGCGATATAAAAAGGCACTTTGCAAATTTGCGCCAACTTACCGTTTTAGATTTCATAACAACACTATTAGTAATTTAATCCCATATAATAGCAAGAATGATACTTCCATTAAATTAATTAATAAATAATAACATTAAATTAATGTACTTACTTATATCCTGCCAAAACATTTAAAAGAGTGCTTTTTCCAGCTCCCGAGGGTCCCAAAATCGCATTTAAATGTCCAGAACGAAACTGCCCACTGATGCTTCTTAAAATTAATTTGGAACCTGAAAATATAAGAAAAAAAATTCAATTAGTTTTCGGAGATACTTTACACAAACTTTATTTTATATGAAATTCTGTTTTAGTTAATATTCTCATTGTTATTAGAAGTGTTTGTTGATGTTAGAGATATATTAGATGCAAAATACACTAAGAAATTACGGGAAACGTGAAATAGCAGGAAAAACATGTAAAACAAAACGACTCCAAGTACTGGTATGCAAAGTTTTCTATCTAAAAACCAGGTTACTGAAAAACATCTATAGATTATTTCCCTATCCCTTCCACCTGTTCCACCGTTTTCGTTAGCCCCGTTGGGACCAGTGCATTTATAGATAATAATTCTCTTTATAACATACGAGGAGTGTTTAAAAAGTACAGAAATTGTGCTATAATTGAACTACAAAGCAACATGATCTCCTTCAAAGTAGTTTCCCCGAGAAGCCACACATCGCCGGAGAAGTTGTTTTCACTCCCGCTGACAGTGGTAAAAGTCTTCAACATACAGTACCTTCAACTGGTTCGTCAGGACTTTTTGGATATTGTCTACAGTTTGAAAATGTCGATCTTTTAGTTGAAATTTGAGCTTGAGCCTTTGGCCACATTTTTTAAATTTTTGAAATCATCACCATCTAAAAACCTGTGCCGTTAATGCTCTTCGTAACCCTGTTTTAACTTTTCCCAAGTTTCTGTAGCGTTTTTGTGGAATTTGACTCAAAATTTGATCGCGAAACGCTGCTCGAGATTTCGTTGTACCATTTTTGCAACGCGTCACTGCTACCGACACATATTAAAGTTGCTGGCGACTGAAACGTATTTATGATATAGAGTTGAGACTCAATATCAAGTAGGAATGAACATTTTGGATTCTCGATCCAATAGCTCAGTCTTATCAGTTTTCAGACATACCTTGTACGCTTAGATTATTATGGTTATTGATGATTGATTGATTGCTAACGGGGAGGGGTTTCTGCCCTTTAACACTGCGGCCTCTTGGGCCTATTGTGCATCCCCTTCAGTCGCTAGTCGCTGCCAAATAGGTCCGTCCCCTTTATCAGGTCTAGGAGTTTATTGATCAGGCTGGCTTGCTGCAGTATCTCGTTGGGATTAGTACTCTCAAAGATTTGGTATCTTCTACGAGCTAGGGCTTCGCATTGGAATATTATGTGGGAGGCTGTTTCCTCTTCCTCGCCACACAGTCTGCATATAGGTTCTTCGTTAAATAGCCCTATGTTGTATAGGTGTTGTCTGAAGTGCCAGTGTCCCGTTAGGAGTCCTGTCACTACTGCAATTTGAGTCCTACTAAGTTGTAGGACTGTTTTGGTAAGCTTGTGGGGATGGTTACCCATCATAGTTTTACTTTGTCTTTGTCGAGGTGAGAGTCTCCAGTGTTCCGAATGTTTGGTTGCGATCCATTCGTTGACTGCTCCTCTCACTGTTCGTTTAGTTAGGCCGACCACAGGTTCAGGCCCTGTGAACGGTGTCTCAGATCCTAGTTTTCCTAGTTTATCTGCATTTTCATTTCCTTCTATGTCTCTATGCGCTGGCACCCACACAAGTTTTACCTTGTTGGAGTTTGCCAGTGTTAGGAGACTACGAAGGCAGTCCCAGACAAGTTTTGACTTGATCTGGTTTGAGTTCAGTGCTTTCAAAGCTGCCTGACTGTCAGAGATAATAAGGATGGTTTTGTTTGTATAGCCCCTTCTTATGTTCTCTTCTATTGCTGCTAGAATTGCATAGGTTTCAGCTTGGAATATTGTGGCATTTTGGGCCAGAGATATGGAAGTACTATATCTTGGTCTGCTGCCATATACGCCAGCGCCGGTTCCGTTGCTCGTGCGTGAACCGTCTGTGTACCACACTAAGCTTCTTAGCAAGTCTGGTGGTTCCCCTTGATCCCATTCTTCACGGTTTATCCGTACTTCGAAGGGTTTGTGAAAGGAGTATTTTGTTGACATGTAGTCCGTTCCCATTTTTAATTTTGGGTCAGATACCACATTTATTATTTTGGAGTGTCCCCATGTGTGTTGGGTGCTTCTCCAATTACCCGTGCAGTTTAGGCGATACGCTCCCATGCACGCCTCACCCTTGATTATTATGTCAAGAGGAGGAAGTTGCAGGAGGGCTTCTAGTGCTGCTGTCGGAGTGCCTCTGAATGCTCCAGTTATGCAGAGACAAGCCAGTCTTTATACACTAAGAAGCTGGTTTATTGTTTGTCTTTGATTTACCTTGGGCCACCATACTAGTGAGCCATAGGTTATTGTCGGTCTTATTACCATTGTGTAAAGCCAATGTATCATTTTTGGTTTTAATCCCCATTTATTTCCAAAGGCTCTTCTTGCCATCATCAAGGTTGTTTTTGCCTTGCTAGTGGTCCTTAGCAAGTGTCAATTTGGTGTCTAGAATCACACCCAAGTATTTGACCTCCCCCTTGATTTGCAAGGTTTCTCCGAAGAGTTCCGGAGGATTTATGCCTCCGTGATTTCTCTTCATAGTAAATGGTAAAGGGCTGGTTTTTGCAGGATTTACTGTAAGGTTTTCCTTGTTGCACCATGCCTCGACCTTATTCAGAGCAGTTTGCATTATCTCTGAGATTATATTGCCGTATTTACCCTCTATAAGAACGACTATATCATCTGCATAACAAAGGGTAAAGTAGCCTTCGTTATTCAGGTTTATGAGCAGTTCGTTTATAACAGATCCCAAAGTAGGGGGGATAGTACCCCTCCTTGCGGGCATCCTCTGGTTACAGACACCTCTATCTCTTCGCCACATAATGTGGCTTGTACTTGTCGGCTTTGTAACATGTTCTTTATCCACCTGCATGAGGTGTTGTCAATACCATGTCTCTTAGCCGCTTGAATCATTGATTCAAAGGAGGTGTTAGCAAAGGCCCCCTGTATGTCAAGGAAGGCTCCTAGAGCGATTTCCTTGTTTTGTAGGCAGCGCTCTATCCTGTTTACCAGGCTATGGAGAGCGCTTTCACATGATTTTCCTGGAAGGTAAGCATGTTGGTTTTGATGGAGAGGTTTCTCTATGAGGGCCCCTTCCCTTATATGCCTTTCTACCAGCTTTTCCATCGTTTTCAAAATGAACGATGATAGACTTATTGGTCTAAATACCTTAGCTTGGGCGTATGAATTTCGACCCGGCTTTGGTATGAAGACCACTTTAACAGGTCGCCAGGTTTGAGGTATATGCCCTAGGGCCAAACTAGCTCGAAATAACCTGCACAACACTGGTATTAGGACCTGCTTCCCTTCTTGTAACATTACTGGAAGGATGTCATCAGGTCCGGCAGATTTATAGGGTTTAAAGATGTTGATAGCCCAATTTACTTTGTCGTGGTTGATCACGCAGTTAGCTATCTTCCAATCTTCTCTTACAGCTCTTTGGAACGAGTTATTAGAGTTTAGAATGGGATTTGGCTGGGTTATTATTACTGATCCTGGAATGGTTATTTCAATCAACTTATCGCTCATCCTTATACGAATCTTCGTAGAAGAAACATCGTGGAGACAATATATTAGCATAATTAATTACAAATTACGCAAATTTACAAAGTTCATCTTACATCTCGACATAACATAGTTCATGGTCCGATGATTTATATGAATTATATTATATGAATTTATTTGAGAAATATATATTTCGTGGGGCAGACAAGGCGTTTCATTTATTTATTTATTTATAGTTCATGGTTATATTAATAAAATTAAATCATTTACATTACATTTATGCAGTTTCATTCCGAATTAATTTGAAAAGCACCCGCCGCAACAGCCACTTTCTTATATTCTGCTATTTAATTTGTTAATCGGTATGAGGAACACGCGGTCCATAAAAATACCAAACAGTAACAAATATCAGCCAATCCATGTAACTCTTAAATACTCAAATAGACTCTCAGGTATATTCTAATAAAGGAGATTTTCATACAGCTTCCTGTAAAATCTTTCATCGCACAAATTTTGCTCCTAATTTGCTCTTACTAAGACGTCGTAATTCCCCAAACTTCCATATTAGAATGCACAATATGTCGATCTCCTGTAAAATAATAGCTTGTGGTTTGTGACAAATTGCAGTTGAATGAACGAATTATGGGAGGCCGCTGGAATCAGGTGGACTCATTCTATACAAAACTATTGTCTCTAAGGAATTTAAAATACTCGGGAATTTTGTATCTAATTTATTTTTCGCACTCTATTCAGAAAATGTATATAACAATCACAATCATAGGAAATGTATCCTTTAAAAACACTTTTCACTATCTAAAAAGCCTTAGATTTTACTGTACGTTATGTCATTAGGTACAACTCGCTTAAAACTATCTTTATGGCCAAAACTTAGATATCACCTTCCTCCTGCAACTTACAGCTTAAAAAACTACTGAACAAAACGTGAGATATATCATACGAGTACAGCTAGTATAATTGCGAATGATCGTGAATTACGTTATTGACATTCATAACCTATGCCATACAGTAATATTGATTGTAAAAATTATTTCTAGCCTTCATACTACTTATGTAACTTTAACTGCAATGACCTCGTAAGTATACATCTGGGTTATATATCTACATGCAAGCAATGGTTTATAATTGAAGATATAGAAGTTGAAGTGACAATGAAAGACTTTTACAAGAGAACTCGTTCTAAAGATTCTGCCGCTGCACGTCTACTGCTTAAATGAGGTCAAGTCCATTGTAATTTATGTATTGTTAACATGTTAAGCTTTGAGCATTCTAGTGTAATAATAAATTAAAGATAACCTGAATGGTTACACAGACTACTATCCGTTATTTTACTCCACGACATAGTTTTAAAATGAAATCGAAACCTGTAGAAAATATGACATTCAAAAAACCAGAAATAGTAATCGCCCGTGGCGTATTGTACTGGTTGTAAATTTTGTTTAGTAGAGATTATTGGAAACGTTTTATGGACTTACATAAAACATATGTCTAATCAAACATATTGTCAATTTCATAAAGACCTTAGTAAAACCAAACCTTATAATTTAAATATAGCTCCTATCTTTTTTAAATAAGTAAACAATATAAAAAATTTCCAGTCAACGATATACTGTTTTATGTTTAAAAACACGTACAATTTAAATGTAAATTAAAACAAACATATTAAAACCACTTCTGTAATTTGGTCTCGCATAATATACCTATATATAAATCAATCAATTAGTTAGCTGAATCTACTTACGTATTTCTACTGTATTTTATACGGGGCTCGAACACTCTTTTTTTGGTTATAACTTACGAGGACAACTTGAAAACTTATCTACATAGCTATGAAACAAACGAGACATAAAAATGTTACTAATTTCATTTTATAATATAACATCCATGTATATCAACGAACTTACGCCATCGGTCCGGAAGTTGATTTATACCTTCCGAAAAAAGTTCCTGTAGAATAGTGAAATAGTCATCGACGGCCTGATTCAGTTCGTTATCTGAGTAAAATTATCATCCTCTTAAATATTTCTTCAGTTCTCTAAACAGATAAAAATCAGATGGTGCCATATCTGGGCTGTTGGATGAGTGATCAATCTCCTGAAACCCACACTCCTCTAAAACAGGCACGACATTTCGACTTTTGTGGACTCGTGCACTGTCTGCAAAAGCGAGATCCTTTTCTGACGCAAATGTTGGCGTTTTTCACAAATGGCGTTTCTTAGATTTTTTAGAGGATTGGCATAAGTTTCTCCGGAAAGTGTAGTCCCTCTTGACATATATATAATCGATCAACAATATTCCCTCTAAGTCCCAGAACATTGTAACCATTAGCTTCCCAGCAGAAGGATGGGTTCAGCATTTCTGGAGAGGTGGAACACTCTTATTGGACCCATTGTATGGATTCTTGCCTCGTCTCAGGATCCCAGTAATGAACCCAAGTTTCGTCACCAGTCACCATTCCTGATAGAAACTACGAATCCTTCTCTAAATTGAACAAATGTTGGTCGCAAATTTGTTGGCGGTTCAATTTTTGTTCCGGAATCAGGAGCCTTGGAATCCACCTTACTCAAGCCTAATTTACCATGTAAACTGGTAATGACGCTTCCCTCACAAAATCCAAATTTTGAAGATATGGTTGCAACTTTCAAACGTTGATCCGACCATAGCCTCAACTTTCTGGCAGATTTCTTCATTAGTCGCATCTGAAGATCTACCCGATCTGGAGCCATCTTCAACAGATTCCCGTCCCCAACGAAACTGTTTACATCAAAATGTATCCTTGTACTAAGACGGAGCTTCTTCTCCGTATACTGTCGTCATCCTGTCATAGATAGTTTTTAGCCCGTTTCCTTCTTTTGTAAAGAATTTTATTACATTTCGGTGTTCAACTTTTACAACATTCATTTTTAATACAACTGAACACAATATTTTTGGAACGGATGTGCAGATCTGAACAAAACTGCATATAGGGTAAGATGACGAACGGGGCAAGATGACGAATCGTTCATAATTTGTTTAAGAAACATCAGATGGCGCTGAATACTTACCAGTTTGTAGCAGTCTTCATGCCAGTGTAGCTGAGTTCCAACCCGGGTGTGGTCATGGTAGTTTCCCGCTGTTAAAAATTTGTTTGTAATTTAGTGACTCTTGTAATTTTACCAGTGTGCGAGCTAAGGATTTATACAAGACTGCTTAATTGTATGCAAGGTATGATAATACTAGTTTAATTCTATACTTGTAACTCATTTTAAACGCATGGTATCACTGCTTAACCTGAAAAAGTTTTCTTTTAATGCCCTCGATATCTCTCTTAGTACGAGCGGGGCAAGATGGCGGGGGCAAGATAACGAATTCGTCATCTTGCCCCAGTGGCTCATTTTCTTATTAATTGTGCATCCTGCAGCGTGCGTTGCAATCATTTAATATTATTTGCTTTGCAGATTGCAGATTGAAAATGCCAAGGAACTACAAGAAAAAAACTGACAGAAGAAGTTGGTCGGAAGATAATATGATCGCAGCCCTTCATGCTCTCAAACACGAGAGTATGTCAGTAAATTTAGCAGCAACTACATTTGATATGCCACATTGAGGCGCTGGAAAAATAAGGAGGAAGAACACTACCCGGAACATGGTGGCAGATTTCGTCAAGTTTTTAATAGCGAACAACTTAATGAATTAACTAAATATCTGGTGGAAATAAACCAACGTTTTTTTTGGCCTAACAAAGTTGCAATGCAGGAAATTGGTTTTTGAATTCGCACAGAGGAATAAAATTCAACATCTATTTAGCAAAGATACGAAGATGGCCGGCGAGGATTGGTTAGCGAACTTCATGAAAAAAAATAATTTTAGCTTGAGAGCTCCAGAAGCCATTTCTATTGGTCGCGCAATGGGCTTCAACCGAGTGCAAGTTGAACGTATTTTTGATATTTTGAAGGAAACTCGCACAAAATATGATTTTAGTCCAAACAGAATTTTCAATGCCGATGAATCTGGATTGAGTACCGTCCCAACAAAACTTCCGAAAGTCATTGCCCAAAAGGGAATGCGTCGTGTAGCTAAAGTAGTGTCGGCTGAAAGAGGAAAAACCATAACGGTCTTATGCTGCATGAGCGCTAGTGGAATATATGTTCCACCTTCTCTCGTATTCCCGAGAAAGCGCATGAAACCAGAATTGCTCAATGGACTTCCTCCTGGCTCAGTTGGACACGCAGCCGAGAGCGGATGGATGAACACCGAATTATTCGTAACCTTTCTGAAACATTTCGTAATTCATACAAAACCTACCAAAGAGAACCCTATATTATTGCTTGTAGACAATCACGCATCACATGTGTCACTACCAGCGGTAAAGTTTTGTAGAGATAACGGAATCGTGATGATTGGATTTCCGCCTCATACTACTAATAGGATACAGCCCTTAGATGTGGCCTTCTTCGGCCCTCTAAAAACATTCTATAGCCAATCTTCTGATAACTACGTTGTTTCTCATCCTGGTCAGGCAATCACAGACAGAGTTGTTGGAGAACTATTTGGAATTGCATACTCCAAAGCGGCAACTGTTGGGAATGCCCTTAAGGGCTTTAAAGCTTGTGGGATTGAACCGTTCAACGCGCAGATCTTTGGTGATGAAGATTTTGCACCGGCCGAAACATCGGAAAGGAATTGAGCAGATCACACCTTCCATGAAGAGGTGCAACAACAACAATTACAACCAATTACATCCAATTTTAGAGACAACACTACAATCGCTCATGAGGACAATGCCACATCATCATCAACATCTCAGACAGAAGCCCGAGGAGAGCAGAAGGTCGATGATATTGAACGACGTCTAAATCGTGCACCTTCACCTGCAGTTGCAGGGTGTTCTAAAACGATTCCAAATAATAATGATGAACTGAACTCTATTTGTGTGTCTATCTATGAAATAAAGCCCTTACCGCAATCCACCAGAGGTCATACTAAAAGGAAGCGATCCGCTGTAGTTGCAAGCGTTATAACCAGCACCCCCGTAAGAGATACTCTTTTAGAAAAAGAAGAAGCGAGAAACCAAAAGGCAGCTAGACTTGCAACCAAAGGAAAAGCCAGGAATGTTAGGAAAAACTTGAATAAAGCAAAAACCACAGCAGCTTCTAGCTCAAAAGACACAAATATTTTTTGCCCAGGCTGTGATGAACAATTTGAAGAACCACCAACTGAGGATTGGATTATGTGTGGGAGTTGTGAAGCTTGGTGGCATGAAGCCTGTTCGTCATATGAAGGAGAATCGTATTTTCAGTGTGATAAGTGTGTTTAAATATTCTTTCGTCATCTTACCCCTTATGATTCGTCAACTTGCCCCTATCATGGGGCAAGATAAAGAATTTTTGAAGATTATTGTTTTCATTTTTTGCTATAAAAGTTAACATTTGTTTATGTACATCTATTATTTTATAAAAAGTAGACCCTGTAACCATTTGATAAATAAATAATATGAATTAATTTCATTATTAAAATCACCTTAAATTCAAATTTAACCTTAACGTCGTCATCTTGCCCCGGTTTCCCCTACAACTGTCAAAAACTTGTGAAAATATAAGGTTAATAGCATAGACCGCTCAGCCTGTAGTACCTGAGTTCCCCTCGTATATAGATAGTAACAATCGAACAATCAGATCTATATTTTTTCTTTTTTCTATTTCGGGTTTATAAAGCCGTTCTAAGCACACTGTTTTAGCTTAAAAACAGTACGTTAAGGAGGCCTATAATCGTACTGTTTTTAGTTTGTTTTTTTACGATGTTGGTAGTTCGATTTGAATTTGAAAGTTTGAAATGTCAGTTTCAGCCACCTGTC
>JABXWE010057572.1:0-12912 GCA_014611495.1 Limonius californicus | reverse complement strand
CCGACTTGGCTTGTCAAGCTAAGTTTGATGAAAAGTCGGTTTAAAATCGGAGCCTCCACACGTACCAACTTTCAAGCTTTCTCCAAGTAATTTAAGCAGTCTCTTCTATCAGTATTTACTGTTGGTGCTTCTGAACTGGATTGCAGTTATTATATAGGCAGTTTTCTTTGATATAACGGGTGTCCGATGATGTATTAACTGCGACTGCTGTTGCATTGTATGTGAAGAGTGGATTGAAAAAACGATCACGATGGACGAAAGACTGGTTACAAAAGAGAACTCGATATTCTCATTCGAACTTAATTGAAGAATTACGACTAGAGCCCATTGACTCTCTGAAACATACGAAGAAGAATCTTTAACTACCGCCTTAGCAGAGCTAGAAGAATTATAGAAAGTGCCTTTGGAATACTGGCCGCTCGCTTTAGAATTTTTCATACTGATATTAATTTAAAATTGGAAACAATACAGTTGGTTGTACTATGCTGTTGTGTTCTTCACAATTTTCTGCGTAAAAAACGAACCTGTCACTACATGCCACCTGAAGTTATACATTAAGAAGACACTGAAAATGGGACCTTGATTCCTGGATTAACATCGGATAATATTTTTGATAATTTACAAAGAACACCCGGAAATGTCCTAGTTGACGCAAAAGTCGTCCGACAAACATTTTCAGAATATTTTAATGGGGAGGGTGC
The DNA here is from genome assembly GCA_014611495.1 of Limonius californicus. NCBI lineage: Eukaryota > Metazoa > Arthropoda > Insecta > Coleoptera > Elateridae > Limonius > Limonius californicus. The sequence goes on along the minus strand of JABXWE010057572.1, from coordinate 12,211 downwards.
AGTAGAGTGGCAAGATCACATGATAGCGAAAAATGGATAGTAATACAATTTTGCTGTACCATAGAATTAACTGATAATAACAGTAATGTTGTATAGGTTTTTAAAACATAAATATATTTTAATTACCTCTGTATCCTCTGAATCCTGTGTATTATTTATCTCTTCTTCATCTAGATTGGACACTGACTGCCTCGGTGCATCTTGATTTATTAAAAAAAGCAATAAATTATAGTACCAAAGAGTTGGTACATATGTATATGTCATCGGTTCCAGTTCCGGACTTTTCGGATACGATGACCTTGCGGTGTTGTTTCCGGAAACATGTTATTATTTTATTTATTATTATTATTAATTTTTTTCAAAACACTTTCTTTAGTCGCGTTTTGTTCAACCTCGCGTAATTTTTTAATAAGTTCTTCGTACACGACATTCTTTTTTAACTTATTGCTGTAATTTTTTGATTTACTTTGCCATAAACACGGATTTTCGTGATAAAGTTCTATAAACTCCGCCAAAAACTCTCTAGACAAATATCTTAAATAAGCCATAATAACTTTATTAAAATATAAATGAATCCACAGATGCAAATGCACTCCTCATAGTTGATACAAATACTGACTCAAAAAGTGCAAAAGTCTGCCGACTTACCAGATTCGCATACACATGTTTCAACTTGCAGGACAATTTAACTGTACGCAATAGGTTTTGTCCGATTTGCTGCATGCCCAACTTCGAGTCCAACTCAAGCTTGGGCTTGCACTACACACGCACAGGCAAGTCTGTCAACCTAGCCTGTGCATGCAAAGTCTTCCGACTTGCATGCATGTGTGTAGCCCGCCTTACACTAAAGATAAAATAAAGTGTCTTCAATTATTGACAAATATACAAAATACAGGTTGAAGAAAGTTTATAAGACACAGAGAAAAATGATTTTGTGCTATGCTTGTGTATGTATAACAGAACAAGGTGAAAAAGATATAAGCTATATGCTAAAAAATATCCCAATAGGAATACAAAAAATATGATTGTAAACGTTAATTTAAAAATTGAATATGAAAGGCAAGTAAGAGACACGCACATATTTAAATGCTTGCGATTCATAATTTCAGAAAAGGGCACAACCGAAGTAATATATGCAGATTAGTATAGACACGAAACTCCATCAAACAGCTAAATCCAGTTATAAGGGATAGACATATTACAAAAGAAAAACACGAATATCTATAATACTGTATAATAAAATTAATACAGTAGAATTGGTCTTCTGGAGGAGAAACAGTAGAGCGGATGGACCTAATAACAAACGAATAAATTAAAGGACGACTGGGAGCAACAAAAGACACATTAAACCGTATCGAAGAGAATCGACTAATACAATTCTGGTACAGACATGTAAGAAGAATATACCCAAACCATTGGATAGCGAAAATAACAGACTGGAGTCACATGAGGAGGAGGAGGAGGAGGAAGAGGAGGAGGAGGAGGAAAATGAGGAGAGAAGGAGAAGAAGAGGTAGAAGAGGAAAAGGAGGAAGAAAAGGAAGAAGAGGAAGAAGAGGAGGAAGAGGAGGAAGAGGAGGAAGAGGAGGAAGAGGAGGAAGAGGAGGATGAAGTGGGTGAGGTGATGAGACGAAAAGGGCTAGCAGATAGAATTTTACATTATTTTTATCCGATCGTTGTGTTTTTACTGCTCTCTACTAATTAGAAAAATAAAACTATGTTTGTGTAAACCATGCCCAAACAATTTTTTTTAAAAAGGAAGATAGCAGCTGGCGTTTTCATGAACGCCTGAATGTTTACTGTCAACTTTTTTAAATGGCATTAATTGATGGCGCATTTTGAAACTTACCGATATAAGCAAGATTTGTGTGTAGCTTCCATTGTATTATAGTATAGCTCATGATTCTACTATGAAAGTACTCTTTTTTTAACTAAACTCAAGATTGTGTTAAGCCGAAGCCTCTTCTCTCTTATCATGTCAAATTCCGCTAATGATTTGTGGAAGCGTCGCTGTCTGGGGGCAGTGACTTAACCACTGTAGAATGTGTCTTCTTCTTCCACTAACATTCCAAATAATATTGATTTATAGATGACCCCTATAAAAATATCTGTCAGCTGTATTACTTTTTTCGGAATTATTAGCCGTTTTATTCGACCTTGTCTAAATTGGTAGACTTGCGTATGACAAGGTGGTGTAACTAATCTCGCTGGCTGTTTCTTAACCGGCTTTTAAATGAATGCCTAGGTTATAATTATTATATTTGTTGGCGTCCATGCTGGGGGTTTCCTGGCCGGAATCAACAACGTTGCAGTTGCGGACATGCTCAAGTGAATTCAGAGGATTGGATGGCTTGGGTGATGCCTAAATTGGGAGCTATTGTGGAGGTAAACCTACTTGGATTTTATGAGTTATATCTTCCTGTAAATTGGGCCAAATCGGGCCATGAACAATTGAAGGCGCCGTACATTTTTAATAATTCTATTGAAGAACTAAGGGTGAGATTTGGTTTGTAACAAACATATAATTTCCGATGTGATGTATCCAATGTGCAATTGTCTACATCAGAAAATTAAATGATGGCATGATGACAAGATTGTGTCGTTTTATTAAAATAACTTCTCCCAACTTTATGTTGAAGTAGTATTTTGTACGGATAGACTGTTTCAATATTTTGGCAATCGTACTCCTGCCGCACAGCTTATATGGAAGCAATAGCTCGTGTACTTGAAAAAATGATTTCTGATGGTGTTAGTGTTTGTATTTAGTTAGGATTGCTTCAGATAGTTTTTCATCTTTGCACACAGTACTTTTACGCGAGACATTGATACTAGCTACATCAGCAAATCTTATAGTTGTTCTTGTTACACTGCAATAACTGAGGTGCTGGATATTTCGTAAAATCGTGAACAAGTTCTGTTACAGTTTTTTTTCAAACATCTAATACTGTCACCATCGATTGCTACTGCACTGTATGCTCTGTTTTCGAATGGCTCCATTTTCGAACAATTCGGCTCCCGATCAAATTTTTGGTGAAAATATAGGCTCGGTTGTCGAACATAAGTTCGGTTATCAAACACGATTTTCGTTTTTACTGCGCTGCCGAACGTAACACTCGCTTCCCGACCAACCTACGGAGGAGGAAAGGGCGCATATTCCTAGCTCACTAAGTAAGGAAATGATTTGAAAACGGGGAGAATTAGAGAGTTTTGTGAAGAAATATAACCCTAACAGAGAAGTTGCAAACAGGGTCATAGACATGTTCAATGACAATGTCATGGCTCAAGTGTTACAACACGGTCAAAAATAAACTTCATTGGACAGGTTTTTAGTGATGCAGAAGAAAGAAAGAACCTCAGAGGACTGGGCTTCCAAACAACAACATCGTTCCATTCCTCCTCTCCACAGTACAGGTAAAGTTTCAACTGTTATTAAATTAAGGGTCTGGAACGGATTAATTCAACTCACATTATTTCTTATGAGAAAAATGGTTTCGGTTTTAGAGCACCCATCTGGAATGGATTACGTTCGAGAACCGAGGGTCCACTGTATTTCAATCATATCTTGAACATCAATCATTTTTGTGCTTACAATGAATTCAAAAGTATAGTAGTCGCAATGTAAGAAGACCAGAGTAGGATTAAACGGAAAACCCTAAGTTGCGACACTGCATCCTTTTCTAGCTAAACTGACTTTACGGTGTAACCCTTGGCAACTTGGCAAGTATGTTTTCATTTTAATTCTACTCTGATCTTCCTGCATTACGACTACTTTATCAAATCAGCAGGCACAAATTATACAAGGAAAAACAAGTATTTAAGGGTTTTGCAAATATCAACTGAAATTACGAACTGCTGCTAATATGGTTGACACTGACATTGAATTCTTGTTTTGAAGAATTTTATTTACGAAGGAGCAATACGTAATCTATTTCTTACATAGAACATTACAAGGAATTCATTTCCAATCACAATTAATTTTTTTACCATTTTATTTCACTTCATCTTGTCAGAAAAACAGAACAAAAATGATGATTGGTGCCTATAGACAGGAAGAAATGTCTACTACGATTTTCAAAAGCTTCATTATTGGAATACTTTAAATGACTGTTGTAAGCTGATTTAATAAGAGACTCGCCCTTTATGTTTTGATTACTAATTATTTTGCAAGTTTGTCAAATAGTCCCTTTGCATAGTTTCCGAAATTAAAGCTAAAGGGTAATACACAGACTATAGCCAAAAATGAGAAATATATAACATTATTTTTTACTTTACGGATACAACTTTTAACATAAAAACATTTACTTGCATATATTTCTGCATTTGTATTAAACTGGTTTAGAGCTTTTCACCCCCGAAGTAGAACAATGAAATGCATTTCAACTGTAAGGCTAATAAATTCAACCTGGGTTGATTCCATATAACGACTAATTGACTGAAAAATTCACTGCTGTGAGAATATAGAGAAATCCCTAAAAACCAGTAAAATCTTCGATTACGACCTCACCTCATCCAGCTGTAAATCTGTTTTAGCCGTTTGGTTTACTTTATGAGCATTGGGAATTAGATCCTCGTTTAGATTAACGGCAAATATGCAACAAAAAAGTTTTCCGTGGGGTTCTGCCATAATACAACGCATGTAATGCTTTACGTACGCTAATCAGGGAAAAATGCCATTTGCGATAAAATTTGAGGAAAATAATTGTCATGATTCGAGTTTTCTATTTGATATAAATCAACATTAGAACAATAAGTATATCACAACGAACTAAAACAGTCATTAAATAACTGTATTGTTATACTAACAGATTATGAGAAAAGAAAATTAATACACCCAAACCCACAACCACCAAAACTATAGGGTTTAATAAAAATACATAAATCCCAAGAGCCTATTAGACCGGTAGTCTCATACATAAATGCACCCACCCACATGTTATCAAAAACATTAAATGATATAGTTACTAGCTTCGAATACACACCAAAATATTCAATTAAAAATTCTTCCGAATTAATCAATAAGTTGTCCAGTTTAAGTTTACCATCACAATGCAAACTAGTTAGTGTTGATGTCACCAATATGTCAACACAAATACCTCCTCAAGAGTGTATTCCTTTGTTAAATAATATTTTTATCAACAAAAATGTTGAATTAACAGAAAGAAATTGTTTCAATTATTCGAACTTTGCATGAATCAAAATTATTTTATTTTTAATAATCAAATTGATCTTCAGAAAGATGGTTTACCACTGGGAAGTCCAATTTCACCACTTTTAGCTAATATATTTATGGGAAATTTAGAAGATCGAATTTTTGAATCATATTTTGGTTCCGCTAGGTTCACGATATGTTAAAAGCTTTTTCGTCGGACCGCAGCAGGAAAGATGGAAATGGGAAATTAATGGGCGCCACCCTACAGTTTACAGCTGAAAGCAGGTTCTCGAAGGAGGGCCGAGAAACCAGCAGGAAACGAACTCACCTTTATTGTGCCTCCTCCTGTATATAATGCTTACACAGTTTATACACAATACAAAACACAGAAATAAACGATATGATGGCTTTTAAGACAAATATAACTCTATTGCTTGAAATTGGTAATACACATTGTACAAAAGAAAATACAATCAAAATGGTAATAACTGTAGTTGAACAAAAGGGAAGTTGGGACGTCCAAACCAAAGAGCTCGCCGCCACTGTCTTACGATATTTACTTTACTGAACACACAGATCTACGCAGCCAGCGACGTTCGAGTTTACAAAAATTAATTACACTTTACAATTAACAAATAATGGCAACTGACGACTGAAGGTCGCTTTGCGTTACATCAAGAAAAGGGTTCACTACTTTAAATCAATACAATGAATCTCTGAGCAAGTTTTCGCAGCAGTACAATTAACAATTTTTTTCTTAGTTTTCTTCAGGTAGGGAGTAGAGAGAGATTTGGGGTATTCCAGGCTCCTCGAGAAGCAGACAAAAATCACAAGCACGCCCCGAAGGCTAGATCACGTCTGTCTTCGGGTAACGGAAAATTTCGAGTGTTTTTGCAGTCAGGAACAAAATCTCCGTGGCACAGGATTTTAGCGTTGTAACGGCTTAGCGGGGAGAGTTACGGGGTTAATGGCTAAAATCTGACACAGGTCGAGAGAATAATTTAGCACTAAATTGTCTTTAATAAAGCATAACACTCTCCTAACGTGTTTTAATCCGACTAAATGTCGAGAGGAATATTCTGCCCCCAGGCGAGAAAAGCGATACGGGTAACTTAAGTTAGCACAGGCGTTGCCAAAAAAACTCCGGCTCAAAACCACGTGCGTTCACGCTCAGAAGCTTGGGCTGACTTTCGTGGTACTTGTGGTCGGCGCTGAGGTCTTAGCAAGCAAACGGGTCGACAGGACATCTTAAGTCGACTCCCAAAAAATACACAACACGAATATGCAGCAAGTGAACGTATTTCACCGTATTACGAAATATGTTGCAAGAATTCTACAACAAATTAACACGTGGAACTTCCGGGGAGCGTAGGAATTTCAGGGTCATTCTGCAGACAAAGAACTCTAAGAACTGTTTTCGATCGGTGTTACAAACTAAACATACTTGTCAGCGTTTCCTTATGTTCCGAAAAGGTGACCTCCCATCAACTAACCTTTGAAAATAATGGAATAGTAATCGACTACGGAACTGCCATTAAAATCAGACTTTAATTCATATGCAGCGGCAAAACTAAACGAACGTTACAAATATTTTAGCTTGTTTTAATAGTTCATTTGAGCTTATTGGTGATTGCTTAACGTTTATTAATACTATACACCCAAACATAAACTTTACATTAGAAACAGAACAAAACAGATGTATTAATTATTTAAACTTAAACATAAAAATTGATTCCGAAAACAAACTCGAACACCCTATTTATTTTTTACAAACAGATATCACAATACCACAGGACTCATGTCACTACAAAACACATATATTAGCAGCCTATAGGTCATTAATACATAGATCTCTAACAGTTCCCCTAAGTAACAGTGGTTACATCAAAGAAATTTCGATTTTTTAACAAATTGCACACAGTAATGGATACAACAAAGAACTGATAGACACACCAATCAAAGAGAAAGATTATAAATGAGCAAATCAAAGATTATATTCAGGAAACCACTCTGAAAGTATTAAATATATTTCAATTCCTTATTTCGGTGATACATCGGAGAATATTGCTAAAATTATAATCAAAGTAAGTACATTTAAAGTAATTTAAAGAACAAAAAGCACAGTTTCAACAAATAATTCAACGCAAAAGATAAAACTCAATTTGTTAAAATCAGGTATTTAAAAATTAAACTGTTCACAGCGTAATTATGTATACATCTACAAAATACACAGAGAGCCGTCAGGAAGGGTGATGTAATATCCCTAAAACTATTCTTAATCACTCTACAAAACGTCTTGAATAACCTAACATGACGAACGGTATCCTGATAGACGGACAGAGACTAAACCATCTATGCTTTGCGGACGATATCGTCGCAACAGCCCAAAGCATGTAGGAATTGCAGACGATGTCAAACGAATTCCAGAAGAAATCCGGAAAGATAGGCTTAGAAATGAATATGGATAAGACCAAGTCTGCACAAACGACAAAAACAACCAAGAAGATATGATAGTAGCCGATAAAATTATAGAAGAAGTGGAAAATTACATATATCTAGGACAAGTACTTATAATGGCAGGAGAAAATCAAACAGAGCAAACGGAGAGAAGAATTACGTTGTCCTGAGCAGCCTACGGAAAACCAGAGATATCATGACAGCGAACATCCCACTACACTTAAAAACAAAGATCTACAATGATTATATACGACCGGTGACGATATATGCCTATGAACTTGAACCTGCACCCAGAAAAACATAAACAAACTACGTGTTCACCAACGAGCAGTCGAGCGTCGAATATTAAATATATCCCTAAGAGATCACAAAACTAACGGGTGGATCAGACATAAGACCAAGGTGGAAGATATTATCCATTGAATAACCACACTTAAATGGAACTGTGAGAGACAACCGGCGAGGAAGCAAGAAGGATGATGCACCAAAGTCATCAAATGGCGGCTCTGGGGGAATACCGGAATAGAGGTAGATCCTTCCAACGTTGGGCAGACGATATCAAAAAACAAGCAGGAATAATAGTATAGGAAGCAGAAGGCCGAAACGAATGGCGTAATATGAGAGAGGCCTATACCCGCAAATGGGTAGAAGAGGGCTTCTTAAGAAAGAAGAATAAGATTATGTATACATAAGTCAAACAATTAGATTTTGATACCAGATACAAAGAACACATACGCTCATACAAATACAAACACCCAGAATAATCTAACTACGATAAACACTTATTAGAACACAATCATGCATTGATATCAAATAATATAATAACATTTTTACACTTCTGTGATGATAAACGTAAATTGATAAACAGGAAGCCTTTCAAATTCACAAACACACTTTGAATGAAGTAAATTGAGCTCATAAATTACCCGGTACTGGAAGTTCTGGAATAGAAGACAAGAGCCAAGTCCGAAATCAAGTTCCAGTGTGCTGTTTCCCTAGCTAGAAATGTTTACTTCATTAAATGCTTCTGAAAATGACATTTTGCATGTCGAAATACGTATAAAGCAAACCTGTTGAAATTGTCTATTATTATTATTATTAAAATATAAATAAGCATATATATTCTACTGAAGATTGCTTATTGTATTATATTGATGCAGTTACAAGTGAAAAAATACTACAGAAATGAAAATGGAAAACTCAGTAATATTCGAAATTCTGCACGGATTTTCCCCCATTGTCATGTAAAAATTCAGATCACGCTTGAAAGAGAATTTTCGATTTCTTTAGAAGGTAGCCTCAGTGCTAAAAATGCCGCATGTTTGTTTAATCGAATGGTCGGTTATAACTTCGTAGAATGCCACACTTTAAGGCACGATTTTAAAGCTTTTATTCAACAGGTTATGAACTTTCATAAAGCTTTTCCCATAATATATTTTTATATTAAGGTAAACTCCCATTAAATATTTTATGTATAAATTTACAGTTCCCTTTAGCTATTTTATGTTCCGCACTAAACTTTGGAAATCGTATTAGTTTTTCTTGGCTAATTTATTGTACAACTGACTATTCGGCTTTAGTTTTGCTTAAAGCCAAAGTTTTTACTGTAGATTCGATGTTATTGGAATGAAATGCAATTTTTCTTGAGCATTTGGCAAGGTAATACATTCCCTGAAAATTTATGGGGTAACTTTTAGTTCATTTATGCTTGTTAACAAGTATTTAAGAGAAGTTTGTGATAATAAATGTGGTTTCGTTCCGAGTTACTGCTAAGTTTCTAGTTCGCATCTGCGAACTGCTAACGTAGTCGAGTCAGCATTGCAATAAAGTACCCGGTTCCTGCACACAAATTTTATTTAGGTTTAGGGCTTTAACGTTAATTAGATGCGTGTTTGGTTTGTAATTATAGGATCTGCCTTGTTGGTCCGCTTTTTAGCACGTTGCTGTGAAATATCGAAAGCGTCATTAAACTTCCGCGTTTAATTAAAAAAGCTGCGAAGTTTTAGGAGAATGTGATATTTTTCATAAATTCTTGTTGTATACAGAACATTTCCACTTTTAGAAATTTCTTTAATTTTAACACCTTCGTGTTGTATGTTAAAAATTTACTGGTAGTTTTAAAACTATTTGATATTATATCAAATGAAGAGGCGCGTAATGAAATTAGGATCCGGATTTTGTTCATCTATTCGATGTATACACCTTAAAGTCAATAATTTCATATTACTTAATTTTTAAATTGCTAGATTTACCACTTCTAGATGATGTTTATGTTTCCTCCACCGTAGTAATCCGTTTCCTTGCTGAACCCGTGGGCTACGTCCCACAACTGGTGTTTCAATAAAAACTAACAAGACTGTTCTTAGGATAAAACGGAAGGAGCGGGGATAGTTCTGTTTTTTATTTACTGTAAATCATGGGAAATTTGGATAGAATATTATATACATCAAATGGCCACCTCGGTTCGTCTGACAGCGGAGTATTCGTTTGGTCATGTTTTCCATAGCTTATGTACACAAATCCAAGTCAATTTCGCCGATGACACATTGTGTTTGAGTTCAAGAATCGTCGCAGGTTTATCAGCGGGAGATTTACTGTTAACAAAATCCCAAAGAAAAGAGTCCAACGATGTTAGATCGCACGATCGTTGAAGCCAGTTGACACAGTGGCAAGTGGCACCATCCTGCTGAAACTATGTGTCGTCCAAGAATATTCTGTCCAATTCGTGTAAAAACAAATTTGAAATCATATCACGATAACGGTTGTGTGAAGTGTGAATTTACTAGTCCCGTAAACAAAGAGGCGCAACAATCACTCTCAGCTGTCCTTACAGGAACCTGTGCATTACTTTTAACAAAGATCAAAATAACAGAGTTGAGTTTAAACAAGGAGCATAATTAAATTTAAGAAAAGCGGACAAAAATACATGCAAAATGGTTAATTGATTATAATTTGGTAAGGAACAAACATTATTTTAAAAAACAAACACAGCTTGAAATCAACAATCTTAATAGTAAACAAGGGGTCACGCACAGGTGAACCCCAAAACAATTAATAATACCTAAAAAAAGATACTGCAAGAAGGCCTTGTACACGCAGTATTATTTTATTATATCGTTAAAAATCTTCGAATAAAACATATGAAACATAAACTAATTTGACAGGATTGCACCATGAACGGCGTCGACTCAAGGGTGGTTTCTCTCTCGGTAAAGTAAATGGAATAGCTAAAGCGGGGCTAACAAAAGTTTTTGAAATGTACCTTTTCCGATTAAAAATTGGCCTTCAGGGCGGTGTAAAGCTTGAGTCAGTCCCTGGGTGTAGTTTTTACAGTTGCTTCTCTCGAAACCGCTTGCTTTTGGCAGATTTTTCAATATTGCATTATTCGACGAAATTTCCCAAATCGGTACTTTAAGCGATATTTTCTGAATTTTTGGGAAGCCGAATATTATTTCCCTTTTTCGGATGTACCGTGAATGGTACCGCACAAATCGAAAGTAATTGCTAAATTACACTGATTCGGACGCCTGAGGGTGATTTTAAACCAGCGCAACACTCAGGTCGAGATTTGGTGGCTGACTTCCGTTTTTTGCTCCGCACTTAACAGTGTGAAGACTCGGATTAATGCTGCGTGTGCAGGAATCTAAATATCGTCACCCATACAGGGTGCGTTCAATAAAAATAAACGTCGCGCATACAGGGTGCGTTCTATAAAAGCGGCCGAACGTGACAATTTAAAACTATCAGTGCTTATTGTAAAACCTTGTATAATGTATAAGCTGCCTGAATATTTTAGGCATGCGCCTAACAAACATAGGCTTCGTTAATCGAAGTAAATTAATTTTTTTTATAAACCTTCCATAAATTTCATAATAATAACATTCTGAAAATTAAATCAATGTTATTAAAAAACAATTATCCACTTTCTTTTATAAATTCCAATATTAACAAAAGATTACATATTTTAAATAACAAAAATAATAAAAAAGTCTTACCGGTTGACTTACAACCTAACTTTTTTGGAAATGAATTTAACAATTATCAATTATTAACTACTTCTAATTATATAACTCTACCTTTCATCCCTAAATTATCTCAACAAATTGAAAAAGTTTTAAAAAACTTTGATTTTCAGATTGCTTATAAAAACCAAAATACCATAGGTCAAAAATTTTTTAATAATTTAAAAGATAAACCTACAACTAGTAATGAATCTAATATAGTATATCAAATAAATTGCACCAACTGTAATGCCAATTATATAGGACAAACTAAACAAAAATTAAATAAAAGGATCAATCAACATAAAAATTCCATAAAAATAAAAATTACCACTCCAACAAAACCGAACACTGCCTTATCTGATCATGCTGTAGAAAAACTTCACCTTTTTGATTTCAATTCCCCTAAAATATTACATAGAGAAACTAATTTAAAAAAAAGACTTATTTATGAAATGATAGAAATAAAAAAAAGCCCTACATCTATAAATTACAAAACAGATATCGAAAATTTAAACATCATACAACGTGTTTCTATAATAGTTAATCAACGTTTGAGAGCATATAAATCAAGAAAAATATAGACGAAAATCATCAATAAAATT
>JABXWE010057566.1:0-15358 GCA_014611495.1 Limonius californicus | reverse complement strand
GTAAATGAAAGCAATGGAAATGTATACAATTCATGGAAACTAATAAAGACATAAAATTGGTAGAAATAAGTAATTGGATGGAAGCAAATAGAAACGATTAAAATAAATAAAATCCATGAAAACTAACTTTAGGCATGAAATTATATAAAATTCACGAAAACAAACACGTCGTATTAAGTAAATAAAAACCACGGAAGTAAACAAAATCCATGAAAATTAGTAAAAGTCACTAAATTGTATGAAATCTCTGAAAATAATTAGTTGCTATGGAAACAAATAAAATTCCTGGAAATACATAACATCCATGGAAACCAATAAAATCTACGGAAATAAATTATTGTAATGGAAACAAATTAAAGTCATGGAAATAAATAAAATTCATAGAATTATATGAAAGACATGTAAATAAATAAACGATATGAACATTAATAGATCCCATGAAGTAAATAAAGCAATGGAAATTCATAAATTCATGGAAACTAATAAAATTGTGAAATAAAATAATTACCACGGAAGCAAATAGAAGCCTTAGAAATAAATAAGGTTCATAGAAACCATTAAAAGCAATGGAATTATATAAGACCTATGGAAAAAATTTAAAGCCATGGAAATAAATAGAAGCTATGGAAATACAAAAATCTGTGGAAATAAATAGAAGTCATAAAAATAAATATCGCAGATGGAAATAAACAAATGCCATATGACTACATAAAACGGACCAATAGAAATAAATGCAACAGGGATAACTGGGAGCCATTCAAATAAATAAAAGCCATGGAAATAAATAAAAGATGTGGAAACTAATAGAAATCACATAAAACCTGTTTATAGGTGACATGCCATAATTATTTAGCTTTTTTGTTAATATAGATATAGTGTACAGTTAATATTATGTATGGAATATACCACCGTGGGGACTACTTACCGGTTAATGAGAAATCTGACTCCTCTTTATTTTAAGTCCGCACACTGTATATTTAAATACTATCAAGTTTGTGCACTGTGTTTAAGGTAAAAGTTTTAATAATGGAATTCCACTGAACCATTCCTTATACTCACTTCAATTTTTGTATTAAGGAAGTTCTTGTATCCATAAGAAGGATTGCAATTTTCTTCATATGATTATAACACATTTTTTACACATTTAGTTGTACTACAATTACACTAATCTATACCAAATGGTACCGTTATTTTATCTAAACAATTATTGAGATAGTTGCTGATATGTTACTTTTATGTTATAATTTTAAGAATTTGAATCTCTTCAGGAAAGCATTTATCACATAACAGTTTAAGTCATGTTCCATAATTTTGACTAGGGAAATCTCAGCTCTGTTTCTTTGAAATATTAAACAGACACTCTAAATATCCGCAACTCTACAAATCGGGTACAAAATTTTAATAATTTGCAAAGTATTAAAAGTTTTATATGATAGAAAATGAAACGATGCTGATTGTGAAACCTCTTTATAATATTTATGTGTTGAAAGGCGAACAATGTTAAAAGCAAAGGGAGAACAAATGTGAGAAAAGGCCCCAGCTTGGACGTTCACGCGTTATAAGCACTGTGCATCTGCTGCTCTCCTTAAGGAATTGGCAAATGAAGATAAAGGGGAGTTCTAATAACTTTAATTTTCTTTATCAGTTCATCTAAAGTTACAATGGGCTGTTGTCACGTCAGCTTTTTGACTTAAATTCTAATGGCATAATTACTTGGTTATAATATGTTGTTTCTTTAAAGACCACTGCTGTTTTAATAAAATAGAGGAGGGTATCATCATGAATACACTATACAGGGTGCCAATTTGAAAACGTACAATGTTTTATATATCTGGAAGTAAGATAGATATTGAAGTTTTCTAGAAAACGTTTCCACAACATGGAGAGGGAAATTGTTATGACTCATAAGATAACCTTTTTAATTCAACTTCTTAGGCTCTAGGTACCCCAACAAAAGGACGTCACTGGGGCAGTGCGAACACGTGCTGTCAGTCGAGGTCACAGTGAAATGCGGTTCAATTTGCCGCGTGGTCTAACCCAGGCGGAGGCGACCGTATTTCACTTAGTTAAGTTTAGGGTGAATGTTGCATGAATGACTATTATGTAAGGGACGTCCGCACCGTATAGTGCAATTCGCGGGAAGATAGAAGGCCCTACGGGCAACCATTTCCCAATAGACGACTACGAAATACATGCTTTTTCGCGTCCACTGACCACCGTTATAGGGACACCGGAAAATGCGAAATTGTAAAAGTGAACAAGGGAACATTTCGAACTGTTTTAACACCTGATGTGGAGGATAAAGTTTTGTACCATATCACACAAGCTCCTTTCACAAGCAACAGAAAAATAGCAGCCAGTGTACATGTTGAACATCGGCTAGGTTGATAAGTTCTCATGAAGAATTTCTGTATCCTTACCATGTTGTTACCATGTTACTTGTACAGAGTGACTCTTCAGCAAGGTTTTGTTAATCGTTCTCGGCAAGCGTCTTCAACCTAAATTTTATTAATTTATTGGCTAATTAATATAAACAAAAGTGGCATCATCAAGTTCCATGATAATCATATTTGAGTGAATGGAAACTCTCACGTTTTCTCAGCAATAGTTGAGTGTTAACTTATGGGCAGGCATTGCCGTGATAAACAGATAACATGTTAGAAGGGTACCGGTAGGCATAGTTTTTGCAGAACCATTTACCACCACTGTTGGAGAATGTGCTACTAGCCATAAGACAACAAACATTGTTCATGCATGACTGTGATCCACCATATTTTAGTAGTCTGGCAGTTTCTGAGCGGTGATCGGCGAATAGGCAGAGGAGGACAGATAGCGTGGCCCTCAAGCTCACCTCTAGTTTGAATTCGCTGGATTATTAGCTTTGGAGTCATCTCAAAAGATAAGTGTACTCAACATCTTTTAACGATCTGCGCCAACAAATCGTGGACTGATGGAAGTTAACTCCTTCCATGGATGGAAATAAAAATTAGAATTGCTATAGCCAAGAAGATGTTTTAAGCAAAATGAAATCTGTTAACGTCAAATATCGTATATTTTGTTCTAATTTGACGTCAAAGTAGGCACTAAAAATTTTATTGCAAACTACTTACACATCAGCTGTTTCAAATTAAGCTCACCTTTTGCGTTTGCCGTTTTTTACTTCGATTTATTAGCTTTTTGTGGATATTTAGCTTACAGTTTGAAAAATCAGTCTTCTTCAAGACTAAATTATGTATTCCGTCAGCACAATAAGCGAGTACAGTACAGTTTATGTTTTAACAATTTTAACTAATAGTTCAGATGTCAGCACCTGCCACAAACTATTAAACAAAATTTCACTTCTATCCCTACCGTTTTCAGTCTGTACAACAATTACACGAAGCTGTTTATCCTCAGCGTGTCGAATATTGTCAGTAATTCCTAAATATCCTCAATGAAGACTTCTTCAAGAAAGCTGTTTTCACGGACTGGGACTGGTTTTATTCAGATGGATACATTAATTCGCAAAACATGCGTTTATAGAGTTCGGAGAATCCTAATTTTATGGTAGAGGTACCTCTTCATCCTCAAAAATAAGAGAGTGGGCGGCCATTTGAAGGCGTCCAATAGTTGGGCCATATTTTTGGAAGGTAAAAGTAAAAAATCTAGGAAGATTTTTTTAGGCATTATTTTTATAACAGATTTTTCGACAGGCGGATTATTAGTCGAAACACATCACTACCTAATTGTGCCAGTTCCTGCGACCCCACGTCAAGAGAGTAGTAACTATCCGTATATGTCAATAAGTATCAGCAATGGGATTGTGTGAAGAAATCGAGCGTTCTTGGGGAAGGCGGCAAACATTTCGATTATTTGTTATAAATTCGCTGTTTATCGCAGTTAATTACAATTAAGTTATTATCATTTGACGGAAATTTATTGTTTATTAGAGCTATTTTCAAATGTTTGCATTTGAATGTTTTCTTGATAAATCTGTTTATAAAAGTAGGGTTAAGTACATTTCGTGATATGTTCACAATGAACTTTTCAGTGCCTACTTTGACGTCAAATTTAAATAAACACAGGATACAGTCTCAAGAACAACAAAAGGCTATCTTTTTAAATCTCTTTGTAGGGTACACTATTGTACGGATTAAAGATGTGGACTATTAAGAAGGAACAGAAGGAAAGTAAGAGAAGACTAGAAGTGTTCGAAGAGCGATGCTTAAGAGGAATTTTAGAGATATGTTGAATGGCAAGAATAGATAATGAGGAGGTTCTAAGAAGAGTGTCGGAAGGAAAGCTGCTATGAAGAAAATTGAAAACCAAGCATTCAGTTTCATACTATGAGACAGAAGGGTTTGCTATGAACCATAGTAGGAAAAATATCAAGAGGAAGGCTACGTTATAGTAATATCAAACAGATAATGGATGATATCGGACCAACACCTACAGAGAAATAACAGGAAAATATACCAGCTTCAGGGCTGCATCCTACAGAGCAGAGAATACATTAACAACGTTATAACTCGGCAATGAAGCGTTTTGGGATATAGGTTTAACTAAAGTTGTGAAACTGTCTATACATAAAAAACACGTTACAAAACTTATTTTTTCATCGCCCTGTATACAAATAGAGTTGTTCGGGAAAGTCCTGCTTCGATTTAAATATGGAAAAACTAACAAATGGACTGCTTGTAAATATTTTTCAGCAATACTATACAGTCTATATTAAAATATTACTTAAAAATTGCAGTTTAGATTAATTCAAAATTCCAAAAATTATTCAATGTAAATTAACAAGAAATCATCCTACATAGCAGGGAAAGCCAGTTAACTTGTCCCCACTTCTACATAATAGTACGAGTTATATCTATTTACTTCTTCCTGGTTTGACAATTTTAACTTATCGCTAAACAATACATAATTTTACAAACATGGATCCAAAAGTAGTAAATGGTTCAAGAAATTTCAAAATTTCAATCTTTTTTATGGATCTTTTTCATGCATTTCATGCAGCAAAGTAACATGATAGAGATGTAATACGTTTCGTATTACAATTCTTCTAACTGCTAATACCCACATTCGTGCTTAGATCTCTCTGACTTTCAAGGGGACTCCCTTTCACTACCTCTAACACTGCTACTTCTTATTCCATGTTCAGAATCCTTTAGGACCTACATTTTCTGAAATTACCAAATTAGCGTTCATTTCTTCAAGGAATTTCAAGCCGGTATTCTTCTAGTTGGATAGCGCCCATACAAATTGGAAAATAAAGGAAAAGTAATTTTGGTAGTCATGCTATAATTATGTGTGTTGGGTTCGGTAACCACCTGTAAGGGGTGACAACTTAGCTGACCTATACTGTGCATAATATGATTAAATTTATCTAATTTCAGTATTTCGTTAGCCAGCCTTTGCCCTTGATGATCAATTGTCATAGTTTTCCGAATTTCTCTTTCGAAATATTGCAACTCTAGACATGAATTTGATATTCGCTTGTGTTTTTGTATTGTATTCCAGTCTGGAGATTGCACGGGTTAGTCCATCCTATTGATTTTATTGGTCACGATTTACAATTTACCAACTTCTTCTTTAGGACAAGGAGCATTATCGCTATTTTTCGCTAGATACAATCTTACCTTGGAGTATGTGTAGTCAACTGTTCTAATTATTACTGATTTTAATATTTCAATTCCTTAATTAACATTAACAACACAACGGGATTTACAGCAGATTCCTGTATTTAAAAGTTCATGTTGTTTGACATTCAAATAATATTTGCCCTTTCACATTTATAACTAGTATAAGGCTTTATTATTAGCACACAAATATGCAGCAATATTTTATTGCACGGGGCAGTTATAAAATTTTCAGTTTACATATAGCATGTTTGGTTTGACATTAAGTGTTTTTCGTTTCGAAAACAATAAAATCTTTACTACCAATATGATTTACTTTTTAAGTTTGATAAAATCTGTTCCGCTGTATTACAACATTAATTTGTTTTATAAATGGTGATGTATATATTGTGCCACATTTTTATTTTTTCCACAACATATTTTTTGTGCAGTAAAGTGGTACCGTTTAAAGTTTTGCTGCTTTTGTTACAATACCATTAGTAGGATAATATTAATTCGTTGATTCTAACTGCAAAAAGCCGAACTAGAAAAGGTAGAGAACAAGATATTAATGTAGCTAATATGCAAATCTCAGATAACACGTTGCATGCTTTTCTACAAATTAGGACGAATTAAATTTTTTTGGTAATTCGTAAACAAAGAGACCGCCTAGATAAAGTCACCTAATACTCGTTAAGGTGTGTCCAGTATTAATTAAATTATTAAATTTGCATACGCACTAGCGTATACACTAGATGCCCTCTAGATAAGGAAGAGCTCCAAACCGTGTGTACATCATCTAAAATTTAACGGACGCATATTTGTATTTCACTTAAGTATTAATTTTATGCTCTAATTTCGTAATCCACTTAATAAATTTTCAATTTCTTTTAACAAAATGCTTACAGAGAAACCGTGTTTGGCAGAACGTCCTACCACTTGATTGATTTATTTGGGGGTAGATATAAACAGGGTCTTGTAGGGATTTACGTGAAAAATTGGATTTTAACAGTGTCAAAGTGAGGTTGAAGTGATGAGTTACCATGCATTCCTGGATACAAGCTACGTATTAGCGCATTATTTATTATTCCTAAAATTATTAGATATTATTTATTTTACGAGGTGTGTTCAATTTAAACCCATCTTTGCTTTATAAAAAATTTATTCAACAATTTAATTAGAAGTAATTACCGTCGCAGTTAAGGAACCTATCCCATTGTTTTTTGAACCGACGTATAGAATTCTTGTGGCTGCTGATTGAAAAAGTCCACACCTATCTATACTTCTGCGTCAGACTCAAAACGCCTTTTCAGCGGTCCAAAAATATGGAAACCACAAGGTGATAGCTCTATAGGGTGTATGCTCTAAAACCCTCAATTTCTTTCGTTGCACATTTCCTTTTACAACATTAGCAACGTGAGGCCTAGCATTGTCGCGCAACAAAATGACCCCACGCTTAAGTTTTCCTAGACGTTTCCTTTTTATTGCTTGATGAAGCTTGTTCAAAGTTTCATTGTACAGATTTGCATTGACTCCAGGTTTACTCGAGGTTCCTTAAACTCTATCAACAAGAGTTCTTCATGGTCGAAAGAAAATGTTATCATCACCTTGCCTGCAGAAGGTTGTGCTTTAAACTTCTTAGATGGTGGTGAGCTTGAATGTTTCCACTGCATCGAAGATAATTTACTGGATGGCTCGTAGTAATGGCACCAAGTTTCGTCACCAGCAACTATTGACAGAAGAAAGTCTTCACCATTTTGCCTATAGTTTGTGGAGAAAATAATTACAGAAGAAGCAAAAAACTAGATAGGGAATAAGAAATAATCAGAAACTGCACACCCATTACAGCACAGCACAACTAAGAAGATGAGACATGCCCGCCAGGACATTCTAGCAGAAGGACAGCGGGTTAGTACGAAGAAGAATAGGGTCCAAAGCCTGCCACACCATTGAGTAAGTAAGTAAGTCTTTATGTATTAGCTCTGTGCCCCAAGCAGGATATCGTAACGGCCTCGCTTCTACTTAATTGTATTTTCGCTATCCACTCCACGTATTGGTATCTTCTCTGATTGTTCTCAATTTGTTGTCCCTAGTATTTGCCCATTCGTAGTTTCATTTCACCGCCTTGTATTCGAAACCGACGGTGATAGAAAAAACCGACAAAGACTGAGATCGTTTTCGGGATTCGGTTTTAGCGCGAATTCGGAGGAGTATAATAATAAATTATCGTTTATTAATAACAATCTTACAGGGGGCGATCTTGCTCTAATTTGTAACGTACTGAATTTAGATTTCATTGGCGATACTTCAGACGTAATTGAAAGAGTTGTTAATAATTTAATGGACATTGAATTACTAACTACCACACATGTAGAAGAAGATACCGAAGACGAAGACGATCAAGACGAAGACGATCAAAACGAAGACGAAGGCGTAGCCGAAACACGCAGAACAGAAGCTGAATTTAAGCGAAATGACGGAAGAAATATTTTTCACAGAGAAAGCGTAAATTCTAGCGCATTAACGAGTACAAAGTCAAAATTTGTATTTAATTTCCGTCACGTAGAAGACTCCATTCGATCATTTAGCGGTGAAGACGGTTATACTGTTAATGATTTTGTAACAGACTTCGAAGAAAACAAAGTCCTGTTACAATGGGACGATTTGGAAACCTTTATTTTTGCTAAAAAATCACTAAAGGGTTTAGCTAAAATATTTGTCCAGGGCGAGAGACACATCACGAGCTGGAATTCACTTAAGAGGGCACTTAAGGCTGAATTTCCCGCAACAACGAGCAGTGCTAAGCTGCATGAGACGTTAAGCAGAAGGAAGATGAAGAAAAACGAAAATGTATACAGATATTTTTTAGAAATGAAAGAAATAAGCGGTCGAGGAAAAATCGATGATGAATCATTAATCCATTACATAATAGATGGAATTCAGGACGATATGAGAAACAAAGTTGTATTATTTGGAGCAGAAACAATCGACCAGTTTAAACAAAAGTTAAAAACATATGAGGAAATCCGAGCTAGGAACGTATATCAGCCCAGCCAACAAACGAAGTTTAGAAACTCCAATAACGTTGAAAAGCCTGGCCTACCAGCGAAATTAGAAATAAATAAAGAAAGAAGAGAACGTCGTTGTTTCAACTGTGGAGAAAAGGGGCATGATTCCAAGAACTGCAATTCGAGAGACCAAGGTCCTAAATGTTTTAAATGTGGTAACTTCGGGCATAAGAGTCCAGATTGTAAGCCAAGCAATACAGCAACGGCTCCTGTCTCGAACATCACGGACGCAGCTTCACGGAACCGAATGATTAAGACGGTAATGATAGCAGATTCGAAATTCGAAGCTCTGGTAGACACAGGAAGCCAAGTCAACCTAATTAGAAAAGATGTGTACGAGAAGATGCAATTACCCAATATGTGTAAACCTACGTTAACACTCACAGGTTTTGGTAAAAATAAAGTGGATACTATCGGATTCTTTGCGGCACTTATCAAGATTGACGACAATGATTTTCCTACAACAGTACATGTGGTACCGAAGGAAGCAACATCAATGGAAGTTATTATAGGTCAAGAATTGCTGAACCAAGCAGACCTGATAATAAACCAAGAAGGAATCCTGATAACAAGAAGACCCGATGATAACCTTTTACACATAAGTCCAACCGAGATGAATTAGACGTTGCAGACACAGCGAAAGAAGAAAATAAAGAAAAGGTTAAGATGTTAATAGAAAATTATGAACCAGCCAAGAAAAAGACGACTAACGTTGAGATTAAGATAATCGTGAAAGACGAAGAACCAATTTACAATCGACCGAGGAGGCTACCATTCAATGAAAGAGAAATAGTGGAAAACCAAGTGAAAGAATGGATTGCGAACGAAATAGTTGAACCGTGTAGTTCTGAATGGGCAAGCGCAGTGGTGATAGTCAAGAAAAAGGATGGCACGCCGAGGGTATGTATCGACTACAGGAAAATAAACCAATAGGTAATAACTAATAAAAGACCGTTACTTGTTACCTTTAATAGAGGACCAGCTAGACAGACTACAACATGCTAAGTACTACAGTACAATAGACTTAAAAAATGGGTTTTTCCACGTCGTGGTTGAAGAAGAAAGCCGTAAGTACACAGCCTTTGTGACTCACTATGGTCAGTATCAGTTCTTACGAGCACCCTTTGGGCACTGCAATTCACCATCTGTTTTCCAAAGATTTATCAATGCAATATTCAGAGATTTTACGAATGAGGGAACTGTTTTAACCTTTAGATGACCTAATTATACCATCGAAGACCGAAGAGGAAGGTATTTCGAAACTGACGACAGTCTTAGAAGCAGTAAGAGATTATGGGTTAGACATCAACAAGAAGAAATGTCATTTTCTAAAAACCAAAGTTGAATTTTTAGGGCACCTGATCGAGAATGGCAATCTTCTTCCATCTCCTACGAAAACATTGTCAGTGATTAAGTACCCAGAACCAAGAACTGTGAAACAACTACAGAGTTTCCTGGGGTTAACTGGATATTTTAGGAAGTTTATACCTGATTATGGCAAAATCGCCAGACCACTAAGCGACTTGTTAAAGAAGAATCAAGACTTTCAATTTGGTGACGAACAGAAAAGAGCGTTTGAACACTTGAAGTCCGCTCTTGCACAGAAACCAGTCTTAGCAATTTACAATCAAGGCTTGGAGACAGAACTCCACACAGACGCAAGCAAATCAGGTTATGGCGCAGTGATATTACAGAAGTCGCTGGAAGACAATAAACTACATCCTATTTACTTTATGAGTAAGAAAACAACTGAAGCAGAGAAGAAGTATTCTAGCTACGAACTTGAAGTATTGGCAATAGTTCAAGCCGTTAAGAAGTTTAGAATATATCTACTCGGATGCAAATTCAAAATCATTACTGATTGTTCAGCTTTCCAGAAGACGTTAAACAAGAAAGATATACCACCTCGAATAGCTAGATGGGCCATGTTACTAGAAGAATACGACTATGTCATCGAACATCGGCGAGGTATTGGTATGAAGCACGTAGACGCTCTGAGCCGTTACCTAGTTATGAACATAACAGCAGACGAAAACATGACGCTAACAAGACTAACGAATGAACAAGCTAAAGATGAGGCAATAGTAGCAATCAAGGAAATTCTAAAAGAAAAACCATACGGCAATTATCTGATGGTAAATGGTCTACTCCATAAGCTTGAGAGCGGAATCGAATTGTTGGTAGTACCAAAAGCTATGCAGAACGAAATAATACGAAAAGCGCACGAGAAAGGACATTTCGCGGAAAAGAAAACGCGAGAGATAATTGAAAGAGAATATTTTATACCAAATTTAAAGATGAAAATAGCGAATCTCATTCAGGCTTGCGTGCCTTGCATACTGATGAACCGTAAAGAAGGGAAAAAGGAAGGATTTTTACATCCATTGCATAAAGAGCATATGCCCTTGAACACCTACCATGTTGATCACATAGGTCCTTTAGAATCAACATGCAAGAATTACAATCATATTTTAGTGGTCATTGATTCTTTCACTAAATTTGTTTGGCTTTATCCTACTAAGTAAACGACTACAAGAGAAGTGATCAGTAAGTTAGAGTCACAGAAAAGAATTTTTGGAAATCCTGTAATGATTATATCAGATAGAGGAACAGCGTTTACATCATCCGAATTTCATGATTATTGTAAAGAAGAAGGTATCAAACACCATAGAGTGACCACAAGATTACCTACAGCTAATGGTCAAGTTGAACGCATTAACCGGATAATTATACCTGTGTTAAGCAAGCTCTCCTTAGAAGATCCCACGAAATGGTATAAGTACGTCGATACCGTGCAACAGATTATAAATGCATCTTAGCAGCGTAGTATTGCTACAACTCCATTTGAATTACTGTTTGGAACGAAGATGCACATGAAAACAGACATAAACGTAAAGAGTCTGTTGGAAGAAGAACTGATCAAAGATTTTGAAAACGATAGAGAAGAGCTACGAGATGAAGCGAAGAAACAGATCAGAAAGATGCAGGCAGAAAACAAAAATAGTTACAATTTGAGAAGACGCACCCCTACGCGTCATCAAGTAAACGATCTTGTTGCTATAAAACGAACGCAATTCGGTGGTGGACAAAAACTAAAACCTAAATATATCGGACCGTACCGCGTAATAAAAGTGAAACCGCGAGATACTTACGACGTGCAGAAAGAAAGTGCGTGTGACGGACCTTTAAAGACTTCTACAACAGCCGAGTACATGAAGCCGTGGATCAGCAACCAATCATCGGAGTCCGATGATTAGGCAGGAATGGCCGAGTGTAGGATAGGGATTTGAGTTGGCTTAAGTTGGCACTAGAACAAGTAACCAGATAGGAAGTGTGAGGTTAAAGAAAACACGTATCGTGGAGCGCGTAAATTAGTTGGAATTGTTAGAAGTGTAGTTGATTTAGTTTTACAAGGTGTAACATTGTGTAAATAAAGATTGTAGTCAATTAGTGGTGTTGCTTAACTTTGCAAGCTGTTAAAATCCCACATAAGGAAAGAAGCTGTTGAACTCTATAGTTATGCTTCTCCCAATCAGCTAAGATCTTATGGTATATGGCGAAGAAGTTGTTGATTTGTTATTTGTAAAAAGTATAGTTAAGATGTTTAGAATTTCTTGCTACAGATATGGTATAATTAAGGAAAAATCATTGTCTCATGTACTTGGGAGGTAGCTGTCCAGTTTCGCTATGTTATAAACTGAGCACGCAAAATATACGTTTATCATCGCAGAAGGATAGAAATGTTACTATATTATTTGAGGTCAATATATGGTTGAGTTCTAACAAATGTTTAAACCGGTTGCATTTTTTGTGCGGTTGAATTTATATGACATAAAAGTTTCTAGCCTATGTATACAGAATTACACTCTGAACAGTTTAATTTGTAAGCACCTAATGTTAACAAATCGTTAGTTCTATCTTCTGCGTTGAATACCGCATTGAGACTGTTCTAAGGTTTATAAAAAATTACTTTAAATGTACTTCTTTTTAACAATATTAGCAATTTTTTCTGATGTTTCACCGCAATATGGAACTGAAATATATTTAACATTTTCAGAGTGGCCTTCTGGGTAAATGTTTGGAATTTCTAATTTCTAATCTTTTTAGAAAAGGATACAGTACCTTGGATCACCCTCAAACAATAAAATTACTAATTGAAAAAGCAAATGAATATAGTATTCAACTTCACCTAGCCTTTGTAGACTAGGAAGGCCTTTGACTCCATAGAAACATTGGCCTTTATTTCATCAATGGATGATGGCAGGATAGATTCCAAATACTCACGGCTTGTAAAAAACATATATGAAACTGCAACATTTTGCGTTCAAATAGACCAAGACACTAAAACGTATAAAATCCCAGTAGGTCGAGGTGTACGCCATGGGGACATAATTGTATTTCATTGTATTTTAATAAGTGTTTAACGTAGTTAGATTTTTGTGGTTGTATTTGTGTACGCATATGTGTTTTTTGTACCTGGTATAACAATTTCAAATTGTTCGACCTATGTACACATAATTATACTGTGAACAGATTAATTCGTTAATACCTGATTTTAACAAATCGTTAGTTCTATCTTCTGCGTTGAATAAGATGTTGAAAGTGATTTTTGTTCTTTTATAAATGTACTTATTTCGATTACAATTTTAGCAATTTTCTCTGATTACTGAAATATGAAATTGAAATATATTTAACACTTTTAGAGTGATTTTTTGAATATATTCTTTGAATTGATAAGTTACCATCTTTCTTTTTAGTAGTGTGTCCATCCGTTTTGTGCTGTATTCATTACTGTGTGCAATTTGTTTAACAATCGAAATCTCTTTTTGGGTTTTGGCAGTAAGCGCTAGAATGTGTAAGTTAATTATTTATTATTAGGATAAGTGAAATCTAGGAGGGATTCTGCAATAACATTGATTACATATTAGGGCCTTAAAATGGGAATCACGTTTTGAAGGCCTTGAAGTATAGTGAGACGTGAGAATTAATAAACCTTTGCAGAAATTCATAATAACTTTCGTTGCAATGGTACAGGAAATGACTTTAAGGTTGCACTTTCACTCTATTTTACCAAGAAATTATAAGAAATAAAAATATACAGCTTGCAATAGGTATTTAAAGCACTGTGTTCGGGCATTAATTCGTAGTTATACGGTGCCATAAATGAAGTCCCCCATGGTAACTTTTAAAACAACAAGAACACGATAAGTTGCCATAATTAAATGACGCAAAGTAATTTCAAAACATTATATGTAGTTAATATTACCACAGTACTCATAATTTTCAATAGGCGAAGTAGTTACTAAAACTTATTTAAAAGTATTTAAATTCAGAAAGGCATATTAAAATGGACGTTTTGTCAAACCAAACTATATGCCATGCAATGAAAACAGTAGTTCATGTTGTTAACAAGTTTATTACGACAAAGCCAGTGGTTCTAATAGCATCATACTGCAAGTGGTTTGGTCAGTTTGGGGTATGTATTATTCGAAGGAAATCTGAGTTTCCCGGAGCTCCTTATTCGCCCAATTTGTCCCTTGAGAGAATATGTGGGACAACTTTGAAATAAAACGTAAATAAACTATACAGCCCTTTTGAAATGAAATACAGTGTTGATGGAATTATTTAAAGGACATCTCAGGCTATATATTCCACAGTTAATGATATATTCCAATTTTAATAATAATAATAAAAAATCTAGCGCTTCGCAATGTCTTGAGACACTAACAGGTTTAGCTTCTACTCTTGTTAGGGCTGGTCGGTATTATAAGAAAGGTCAATAATCGAATGAGTGGCCTAATATAGTGGCATATTAAGCAGGTCGTGCTTCGCAGGGCACGTAAAGTCGTCGGTCCCGGTTGCCATACTAATCTTGGACAATCCTAAATCATGTAGTGAAACTTTCATTCTCTGTTCGATGGATTAGGTTAGCCTCCAGACCTTCATATGTTGCAAAGACACTCACAGGAGTTATTCATTGTTGATCATTAACAGCCTATTGAACTATACATATTTGAAGAAGTTACACAAGAACATAGTAATAAGTTAGGCTAGATTATATGCAAACAGTAAATAAAGTACAATATATAAATTTTAGAACGTATAGCCTTATATTAGTCTAACCTTCTTTTGATGAAGAATTTGAAAATGAAGCTATATACGGCATGTTACGTTACACAAACCTAACTTAATTTTGTTGACGAACATGGGTATAAATTATACTGTACGTTTTACTATTTTTTTCAATAGTATATTTTATTTAACAGGTTGTTTAAAAACTATTAATTAAATTGAGAAGAGACATTTCAGAATCGTAATTGAAGCAACGTAGAGATTGCTATAGTTTTTCCTTCCTCCCATGATTCTGTTTTTGTGATGAATCATCAGGGCTGTCAAGAATCGGAAATTTTGAAGAATCGACTCTCGATTCTGAAAAGAATCGATTCCACAAGAATTGGTTCTTGATTCTAGAATCGGATTTCGATTCTAGAATCGGATTTCGACTCTCGATTCTAGAATCAAAAATCGTTTTTCGTTTCTGGAATCTAGAAAGATTACCAATTCTAAAATCAAGAATCGTTTGTCTTCTCTTGAAACAAGAATGGTTTGCGATTCCAGGATTGAAAATAGTTTCTAAATTTAGAATTGAAAAATAGATTGATAGGAGAAGTGAGATTAGTCTGCCAATTT
>JABXWE010057563.1:0-10281 GCA_014611495.1 Limonius californicus | reverse complement strand
ATTAATAAAAGTTGTAGAAAAGTTTACTTTGCAGAATGTAAAGTTTTTAGACATACAAGGTGTTTGATCTAGACGAGTAAAACTAAACCTATAATTTTAAATGAAAAGCTTACATTTTATTCCAAATACATAACAGTCTCTTAATTTTCATTTTTCAAAAGTTATATATTAAAAAATTGAATAACATAGAAACTATTTAGACACCTTCAGATACCAAAAATCTATATCATTTTGATTTTCCATAGAAGATCTATTACAAAATATAATAACATACAGGCTGTAACATTTCAAAAAAACATAATTTTAGTTAGCAGTGAACAGTTAAACCGAACAACTTACACATCTTAAAGTAATTTTAAATTCTACAGAGTAAAACGTCCTTCAAATTCTTCTAACTGATTATGATATTTTGAACAATAAATGAGATTTCCCCACTAAACAGCCTGATTGACTTGCACTTCACAGTATATCTCGGTTATTGGACGAGATAACAAAGAAATTTTAATTTGAAAAATGAGGGTACACTAGAAAATAATCAGCTATTCAAAGGATTACCAAAGATAAAATAAAAGGCTAGATGTGCCTCATGTTTATATTTATACTATTTGTTGTTTAGCGCTTCTTAATTACGAAACGTCGTAAGGGTGTTTTTCAACAAGATGGAGCGCCTCACTATAAATATAAGTCCTTCCGAATTTTTTTAAATATTTTGTATAGCGTGACCTATTTAAATTAGTTTATTTCTTATTACTTTCCTTTAAGCCGGAAGCGGTAATTAATTTAGACCCAGCGAAAATGAATATTCCCAATAGATTCATTCCCATAAAAACACGAAATTTCTATCTACAGAACTAAACAAAACTAAGGTTACAAATTTTTGTTATACGCTGTGTATATTTTTACTGGTAAATAACAACACTTTTAGGATAAATCTCTAGAGAAATTCTTCAACATCCGAAGTACATTTGTTGGACTTCCAGAGCAGCTGCAATGAGACTATTGATTCTTAAGGAGTCGCCCAGAAAAATTGGAAGGCATACGCAGAAGTCCAGGTTGCATATGCTTATCTTACCTGTTGGCTTTATAAAAGGTATGGTATTGTTGTTTGGATGTGGCTTTGAAAGGGGCCAGGTACGTTAGTGGGGCAAGACGCGTGCTAACCGTTCGCGAACGACTGAAGTCGAGGCTTGGAATTCCATCAGCTTTTATTTCATGTTTAGATGTCGACTAGAATGCGTTCGGTTTGCTTATCAAAATTCGGTTTTCGTATTTCTACGCTGAAATTTTTTCGAAATTTTTGAAATGGAAAAGCTGAAGCCTCGCTGTTCCATCGGGCCGTTTTGATCGAACGAAAGTGCGTAAGTTACAGTTTTAAGTGGTTTGTGTTGTAACTGAAGAAAGTTAAGTTCGGTTCTGTTAATTGCGAAATAAATATTCAGTGATGAGTAAACCAAAGCGCCAAATTGCAACAGTAGGAAGCTGCAGAAACGGTTATTAAATTATGGTGCCTTTTTATCATAGATGGGAGAGGATTTTGTGTAAACTTTGAGTTGATAACACCACCGAATTTCGACGAACTGCCCAAAAGACAACCAAGTTGACTTATGACCACAACTAGTTTGAAATCCATCCTATAAAATATAAAAACGACATTCCTATCAAGTCGACTTGAAAATATGTAAAGACCAGCCCAACGTAGCACACATAACGTCGAAATATTTCCAATTAGTTTGAATTCTTGCGGCTTCCTTCACGCATTATCCTGAAATCCCGCTTTGTGCAAGACTTAATTTGTAGTCCACATGAACAAAAATACCACCATGAAGTACAACACCATAAGCACCAGCAGCTTAGCCAGCGAAGGAAAGAAGTCCACCCTTACCATTTACTCCGACCATGATTTTGCCCGGGAAAAGGTACATAACATTAATTGCCGTTATTTTTTAAACATTTTCAAAGAATCTTTCGTTGTTATTTTTTCATACATTCTCATTTTACACGAGAAGGTGCAATTGCACTCCCAACCCTTAAATAAACAAACATCAGATTTAAATTTTTTCTATTTAAATACAATTTAGATATTTAGGACGTTTTATTGGCACCCTTAAATTTATTCGTAGGAACCCTTGTGTAATATTAATCTACGAGTCAACCCCGTTTCAAACGTTTAACTACGTAACTGTTTTGTTAGTTTTAAAATAGGCATTACAAATGGAATGTAGGTAATGATAGGAATTTGTTGTTTTTTCGTTATTTTATCAAGGATGATAAGCAAATTATCTACAGTCGCATAGAGGTACTTAATGGCTTCCCCACTTGAAATTCCTAACATACTTGACATATTTGATAAACCGAAGTAAAGGTTATTGCATTCAGTCAGACTTTTATCCAATTGTTTAATTTTAAAGGTATAATTAGAAATAAATTTAAAATTCCATGTAATCTTCAATTTTGTATCCAAATAAATAGAAAGAAGATTAATATTTGTTAGAACTTTTTCTTCTCATTACGAGGTTTAGTAGAGCTGCAGAAAAATTATTACATTAAATGATAGAAATTTGAGATTTGATAGTTGAAAATTTGGAAATAAATGCGGAATTGTAATTATTTTTTACAGTTTCCGCTTATACATTTACGTAACGTAATATCTTTTATTACTAAGTCACACTTATTTTAACCGTAAACGTCCCCAAGAGATTACTAAATTAAAAAAATTTTGAATTTAGACATTTTGCTAAACAAAAAAATATTTTTTTATGCAGCCTATGTAAATATTTTGTACACAAAGCGAATTTTAAATATCAAGTATAAATATGGTACATCCCTGTTGATGAAAAGCACACCTCATTTAAACTAAATCCTTGACTGCATATACAGGGTGATTCTAAACATGTACAAAAAAGCCACGTAGGTATAGCTATGGTTGTTTCACCCTTAAATCACCTAATTTTTTTTTAATTCGGAATCCTTGCAGAGGTACCTACTGTATTTCAAAGTTTTTTACATCAATTCACTAAAACGGTAATAACTTTTTTGTTTCTTATCTGATTGTGGGCTAGAGATTAGCGCGCTAGATTGCTACCCTGCATGTCATGGGTTCAATTCCCAGTACCAGAACATCGGATTTTTAATTGCCGCTCTCCCTCGCAGGGCAATGGCAAACCAGCGAGGTATTCTGCCTAGTAAATCTTCTCTGAACTATAAGTGATTACACTTCCCGTGATTTGGAGCTCAGGTTAAGCTGTAGGTCCTCTACGTCTGTGGCACTGTAAACGCGGTACACAGGCATAGGAGAGAAGGTCGCTACGTTTCGTAAGAGGCGAAGAAGAAAATCCGATTGTAATAAACTTCGTTGTTTTGGAAACCTAACAGTACAAGCTTAATTTCCAGTCAAGAAAATATACAGTTGCGTTTGTAATTTCTACATTAGGTGTATATATTTAAATAGTCATTTCTATTCTAAGCTCTAGTAAATGACTCTTTAAATATTAAATTTTGGAAAAAAATATAAAGGCCTTTTTTGGAAAACAGAATACTAGCTCAGAAGCTACAAAAAAGCTCTGATTTTCAAGAGATACCCTAATTTACAAATTTTTAAATCATTTTTTTCACTTCTGTATCTGATTTTATTTACTTTTCACATTCAATTGCACATTCTGACTGGAAATTAAGCTTGAACTGGTAGCTTTCCAAAACAACAAAGTATATCAAACTTCAACAAGAATCAAAAAAGTTATTTACATTTTAGTAAAATGTGGCGCCGAATTAAAAAAAAACTACTAGGTTATTTAGGGGTAAAAAAACCACAGCTACACGTGGTTGAAGTATTTCGCATGTTTGTAACCACCCTGTATGAAAACAACAGACGTTAACTCCGTAAATGACGAAAACAAAATTTTAGTTCTCCCTTTAATCTAAATAGCCCTGTCTTAAAAAAGCAAATATAACAAAGCATTACCATTGTTGTTTACTACTTACGCTTTCGAACATCTGCCCACGTAATTATGACATATAAAAGCATTGCCTTAATTAATTTTAATTAATTTTAATTGTGAGGTTCGATGTAACTGTAATTAGGTACGAGCTATTCACAATTTGTAACGTTTTGAGAATTTGGTGTATCTAGGGCAACAGTAGAAAAGAATCGCGGATTATAGACCACATAATTGTTGCTGTTGAGTTAATATTGAAGGTTAACTTAACCAAAACAAGTATAATATAATTATAATTAAAATAATAATTGTGGAATTATGTTTCATGTATCTCCAAAATTTACTGTAGTAATGGGAACAAAAATATGTAATTTTCAAGGACCCTGTGTAACCTTATCAAAATATTTTGTTATAAAAAAGAACAGTTAGGATTAAGTGAAAGGATCGAACATGAAAACATATATTGTCAGGCTTAATATGTCAGGGTAATGGTAATTGGTTCATTGTTTCTAGTATTTATCGACACATTCAACAGTGATATATATAATAAAATATTTTTATGTACATACTTTTCAAAGTAGGTTTCAAAGAAAAAATAACGCTGTTAAGAAACAGTCAGAATACCAAACCGTATGTCTTAGAGCGTTTCTACGATACTTGGCAATTATGTTTCGAGGTTATGTTGCCACAGTATCATCGTTACAGAAGTTTGAAGGTATTCAATTTACTGTACATTTTCGAAATAAAATTCCATAATATACATTTTGTATTCTATTGTAACTTTTTGAAATAAATTGTTTTTAAATTGTCTCGTCACCGTTGCCATTTTAATGTCTATACAAATGTTACTATTAAAGAATGTCAAATAATCATTGTATGAGCAAAGCTAAGACAGATTTTTTCTCGTTCGCCCACTCTTCTTCATTGATATTTTGAAGACACCCTCATTTCTGATAATTATTGATTAAGAAGATCATCAGAGAGAAATGATCGTCACATTTTATGTCATTAAAAGTAAAAAAATCGAATTGGTTAATTGAAAATTAAAATAATAGGCTTATTGACTCAAAGATTTAATTAAGTCTTTTTTTGTGCATTTTGTTAAGGTGGTACATTATTTTTCTCGCTTAAGGTGTCTTGCACAGGGTGTTTCTGGTAGAAGCTGAATAATATAGGAAGCTAGTTGTTAAAGTCTTACCTACAAAATCTGGTAGAAATCAAATTATTCTTAATATTGTTGTAATTGTAATAAGTTTATTAAATATTATTTTTCTCAATAATTCGATTTTGCATATTTTATTAGTTGTCGAGCTCTTAATGGCCAGCAAATTTAAAATGAACATATATTCGCAGAATAGTTATATTTGTGTGAATGTTTCTAAAAATATTCCAAGGTCGCCTAGATATATTTGATCTAATTTAATAATAGAAAAATTAAACGTCATCCTCCAATTTTTTTTCCTTGATTAATGAACGGAAAATGACATACGACATGTTTTCAAAACTTTACATAACACATTTCGCCGGATTTTGTGAACGTTACGGATCATTAAAAAGTTTTTAAACTTGAGAGGAAGAAACGGTATAATTATATTAAGTCTGACGAAAATAATGACATGTTTTGGTATTTTCGCCTTCTTGATGACGGTATTTTATATAGTTGCTAAAAATCCTGTTCGAATATATGCGTTGGTGTGACTGCTGTTAATTTCGTAGCATTTAAAAGATTCTGAACAGTTCTCGAAGGTAAACAAAAATTGGAATTTGGGCACGTTCACAAGTTTAAAGGCAGTCTGAAAACTGGCGAATTCCAAAGGTTCCCAAATAAAAATTAACGAAATGTTGTATATGAATTTAATGAATAAGTTGGTTTTGGCAACTGGACATAAATTGTAACGGTAAAATCCGTCTTCAATACGCTACGAAGAGTAGCTATATTATAATGTGAAAAATAAAATGGCCAACCAATTAAATTGGAATATTTGCTGGAGAACTTTTGACATACTTCTGCCTATAGTAACCGGTTTTGTTTTCTATTCCAAAACCATGAAGACATTCCTGGAATTTTAATACTAGATGAGGCTGCACAAATCAACGCTCTCCTAACAGCAACAAACAATAATTACCATAAATTTGTGTTGTAACTCTTGTCTTTCGCTGCTTTAGAATTTCCCGCACTAATCAATTAGTATTAGCATACAGAGGCCCAACAATAGAAATGAATTGTGCAACATGCACTAACTATGCAACTCGAGTACTTTTGCAATACGATTTAGTAAATCATTTTGACATATCTAGGCTAGTCGAAGGTTTTTCCTTTATCAATCGCATTCTTTTCGTTTTAATTATAAATAGTTCGGTTGATTCCTGGTATAAGTATTTTTATTGATTTAAGTTTTATCTCGACTATGTGCACATGTTATTGGTCCTTATCAGTTTAATTGTTTGCAAGCTAAAAATACGTTTTATGGCTGTTTAATATCATTACCTATGCTAACGTGCTCCTTCAGTAAATTAGCCAATTAAAACGCAGCAAAAATGCAGAAGTTGACGTGCATTATATTAGCATCATTAAAATTATTGTCCAATCAGCTCATGAAAGTAGAACAGGTGACATTCAGTACGTTGCTGTTCTACATTCGAAAGGAACCTGCAAAACCTTTTCCTCAAAATGTCATGGAATATTAACTTTTATTCTTATCCAAATCCGAATCTGCACTGGAAGTTGTGCATTGAAGGAAATGTTTAAATAGTGCTGCCACAAATTATCAAATGTATCCACTTTAGCAATCTATAAAAACACATATCGATTCCACTATTAGAAAATAGTTTTTGATAAAAATAAACACTAATAACATTCCTGTGGCATCGAATGGTGTTTCGGTGTTACTTAATTGGCAATTTAATAGTTATAATAACGCCGAATGAGTAGAACTTGATGAAACCAGCTGGAAATGCATTAATAATGTAAATTGTACAGCATCGCTGTAAATGCCTGGTGTCTGAATCGGATCATGAATAAGGTTAAGGATGTTTACATTCACTCTATGCGAAGGTTTTAAAATTTTCCCACAATAGGTTATTTTAAGTATATCAATTTTAGAGCAAATTCAGGGGACAAAAACGAAAGTTACGAAGACGAAACAGGAGCATCTTCGGCCCTTTTAAGCCAGTATATTTTTTAGAAAAAATTATGAATATAGAAAGATTGTTTGAAGCACACAAATATAATTTTTACGGTTATTCGGCAATAGTAAAACACAAACCGGAAGTTCTTCTGTTAGTTCTATTAAATTTAGGTGGATAATCTGTTGTAATAGTTAAAACATTCCATTATAGTTTTTCAAGAAGATTTTAATTGTTTTGGGGCAGAATTTGTTGCTACAACTGTTGAAGAAAGTATTACGATGTGATAATACGTGATTTTCAGAAGTAGGGCAGATATTGTTGATAATATTTTGTTTATACTTATCAATTAAAAGCCACATCTTTATTTTCAGTACTTAAAAATCATTTTCGAGCTCTCTCCATATGCTGACGAGGGCGGTGAAAATGTATTTTTTAATTAAATAATACTTTTCTTTTGATCTTAATTGCTGTTGCAATAAAACAAACAGTTGTGATTTAAAATCTTTTATAGGCTAATTTGTAAATAACCTCGCTAGCTCAGAATCGATAGGTGTTACCTCAAGAAAATTAGAATGTGGGTTGTGTTTAAGGAAGACAAGGTCAAGATCGTGATTATATGTTTGCGAAATCAATTACAAAATTTAAATATTGATATGGAAAAATAACTTTGCGCAGTATTTCGTTATCTTACTATGTATTTATCTAGGAATTGCTGCACGTAGGGTCCTATTTCTGACTAACTAAAACTCGTGTAATTACGCTTAATATGCAGAATCGTACATATTTCTATATTTAAAATGTTTTCCTTAATAAGTAAATATAATAATATTAATTTAATAATTTCAAATATTTGTAATTATTTTTTGAAACGTCCAGAAGCAATACATGATCAATTAGTATCAATACATTTCAAGGAAATAAGGCAAGAAACATTGAATAAAAATGTACTACAATGCTGTATTCTGTGCTATTTAAATTATTTTTTGTGTAGTTTCGAAACTATAGTGCTTAACATATGAAATTTAATTCAAGAACTATACAACGTATGTCGTAGCGAACATACGAGGTGTGTCCGGTAATTAAGGTACATTTAGGAATTACAGATAGGTTACCTTATATATGAATACAATTCATAATTTAAATATTGTATTAACGGAAATATTAAAAAAAATGTTTCTTATCAATCAAAAATTGTAATATAATTAACACATAATATTAATCAATAAAATATGGTTGTCTTAGTGCAGTTTACACTACCGCCGACCTAATGATAACTCTACATATTTGTAAAGTTAGGTTATGTTACTGTACCTGTGAAAGAAAAAACCTAAATCTAGCGATTTTACAATGCTAATTTTCATACCTAGTTCGTATTAATACAATCAATAGGAACCCGTTCATAAAATATTAAAAAATTGCTCGTAAAGAGTTAATTAAATCTCACCTTGACAAATTTAATTTATTATTTAAACCTGTACTCGCTACTAATCAAATCTGTCATTTTTAAAACAGCCTGATATACTAAATTCACATTTTCCTTCCATTTTGGTCGGCCTTGACAATCTGACTATTTTATGTGTGCGTATATGGGAGTTGTACAGTGTGTAATTTATACTTATGACGCTTATGAAACTCGGTTGCCGATGTTTTTCGCGTAGTTCTACAATATTAATTAGACTACTAGACGCAGAAATATTATTTCCTGCGACAACTTTAGTGTTTTCTTGATAAGTTGTTGCTGCGCACCAATTCAGGCATTTATAAAATCTGTCCTAATTATAGATTCAGGGCAGATTTTACACTGAATATGAAAAAAAGTGACTGTCAAATGACCATAATCGTAGAAACCTGCCACATAGCAGCGACACATGCGTATTCCTGAGTCAATCAATGTACATCTTTGAAACATAGGGTGTCTGGTCTGGGTATATTATAGTTAGTACGTTGGGTTGCTCCGCTGAAGGGCCTGGTTTCAATAAAAAAAGCCTATGGACTTTGCTATGTTTGTGTATACAGTAACCCCACCACTTATGTAAATTCGCAGTTACGTAATAAATGTATGTATGTATGTACGTAATAATGCAAATAAATGTAAATAATACTCATACATATATCTATATAAACTTCGTTTGTTGAGCATTGAGCTAGAAAGTAAACAAACGCACGTGTTTGACTCAACCGAGCGCGCGCTGTGATTGGTCTACGTTAGATAACGCTAATGCCTCATTACTTTAGGAGTAATTGACGCTCAAAACCTTTACTTTGCACTCGTAATTACCGCGTTAAGTTTGTGTGCTTTTTGAGCAGTGTTTATCGGTTTTCGGAGCATTTGTACAGTGCCTGGTGCTTATTTCCCTAAAATGGAGCAAGTTGTTCCAGAAACGTGTAATTGTAGGGGGCGTCCTACTACAAAAGAATTCTGACGGCGCGAACGTTAATTTAGAAACGCAAGGAATATTACGTAAATACACATCCGGTAAGTCAACGCACCTGTCAAGCGTTTGTTTACGTTCTAGCTCAATTCTCAACAAATGAAGTTTATATATTGTTATGATAAATATATGAGCAGGCCATGGAGGTACCATCTTGAGAGAAAGAGAGGGATTATTCTCAAAGGGGTGTTTAAGCGGACATCAGGAGGAGTGCGAGTTGGTTATGATAATAAAAGAGCGTATTAGGAATGGTGAAGAAATAAACGGGTATAAGGAAAAGGAAAACTTACTTGTAAAGAGGATAAGGGATCAAGACTTGTACGTAACAACAAAGGAACATCTACGGGGTATTGCAGAGTATTTCCACAAAGGATACGGTCACATAGGCATACGGAAGACGTGGCTGATGTGCAGGGAAAATTACTATTGCAAAAGAGATTTAAAGGTCGTGAAGGAGCTGATTAATAAGTGTCATTTATGTTGTTTGGCAAAAGCAAAGAACTTTACTAACATTAATGAGGTGAAAAGTATAGAAGTGGAAGGTCCACTGGACTTGATAGCTATAGATTATTTGTCAAATTTGGTTAAGAGTAGAGGCGATAAACATATGCTGGTAATTGTAGATGTATTTTCTAAATTTACGAAGGTTTATCCTTGTGGAAAGAATACAACGGTAAGGTCAATAGAACTCATCGAAAGATTCATTGAGGAATATGGTAAACCTAGAAGGATCTTAGCAGATAATGCAACGTATTTCACGAATCAAAGATTTAAAGATCATTTTATAG
>JABXWE010057562.1:0-16105 GCA_014611495.1 Limonius californicus | reverse complement strand
TAGGCGTCGCTGTCTTCGCATTGTTTTGGCCATCGCCGGAAATGCCAGTTTGGCAGCAACGTCAATTTCCACACTAAAAATGGATATACTTATTAGATAAAAAAACACGTTAATTAAGTAATTTTCTTTGATATTTACAAAGGAAATTATTTACACTAGTCGTCAAAAATTAGCATACTAACAAGAAGAAAATTAGCGACCTAGAAAAACTCAAAATAAAATTGTGCCAGAATGATACAAGATGCTTTTTAAGTATTTAACTAGGTATTTGAACAGAAGTACATATTTCTAAGTTAAGTTAACCATAAAAATGAGGTGAACCTGAAAAAACGGGTTTCTTTAAAAGGAAGAAAGCCCATACAGAATACTTTTAACTATTTTACCTCTTTCGACAATGGTATCCCGCAAAATTCAGAAAACAATGTGATGATATTAATCTAGGCAATAAACCTCTCGTAAAAAAAATAATATATCGTAATTTCGAGAAGAAAGTCAAAATTTATAGTTTAAAGTTAAACGCAATTCCTTTGCTGTCATTAAATTCGAAATTTCAAGTTTTTAGCTGACAATTTATAGTCAAAACCTTGAGTCTACCGAATTCAGTAATGTGATGTTTTTCGAAACTGAAAATCACTAATGTAAAACAGATGAAAATATAGTTTTTATGATGCAAGTGCTAAACGTGACAGTTTTATTTTTGTTGAGAAGGGAAGTTTGGGACAACGACGCCGAACAAAATAAAATCACTTTTAAGAACATATTATCATACACTATTTTTTCTACAAACACCATTTAAAGTACAAATCAATGGCATTTCTTAACGTTATTTAAATTTAATAAAATATCATTTTGAAATCCAATTATTCATGAAGTTTATTGTTGCTGAGGTAATGAAAATTTGATCGTTTGTTGATAAGTAACTTCAAATCTTTTGTTTGCAAGTAAAACACTATCCACGTCAGATTATTTATTCTAACTGCAGTTTCTCTAACTGTAGGTACATTTAATTAAGTAAATAAATATTCCTTTGATTCAAAATTTATTAATTTTTTTATAATATCGCACTAGTGTTAACACGTCATTTACTTTTAGCACCAGTGCCTTCAAATCATAGTTTAGACACTGACAACATGCGTTAAAAATTAAACTTTTACTGACGTTTGTAGAAAAATTACATTTTAAAAATGTTGGCACAACGTTTGAATGCAACTTTTATAGCAGTTGCGGTCGTTATGGCCACCTTTTTTGCCGGTCATACCCTTTTACAAATTATAAACATTAACAGTTAGAAAACTTACCTCGAGCTCTTCTGCACAAAAATGGATTTAACGGCTTCGCTGGTAGAAACGGCTTTGTGTATCATTTCATTTTTTAAAACTAATGTTTTTTCCTTGTTGGCATCGGGACGATGATTGTGATCTACACCAATATTTAAAAACACGGAGTCATTACAACTAGCCCTCACCGCACAGTTTTTTTCCACACATACTAGATATGTAACATGTCCGTTTTTACTTTTTTGTTTATAAAAATATCCTATATCCGCTTCACACGTATAATAACTTGAACCACTTTTATAACCGGGAACCCTCTTGACTTCCATTTTAACAAACGCAAAATACAATCAAAATGCAAAAACACTATGAAAACTCTTGGAGCAATCTTGCAAAGGTACTGATTACTATTTGGTATATTATAGAATAATGATTGCTTCAAGTATTATTTTGGTATTTTAATAAATACCAAAATGGTGCATGTAGGTGGTTCAACTTTTCACCTTCGTAGAAGGGGTGGAAGCTGCCTCGCAAGAAGTTTCCCACGGAAGTAATTCCTGAAAGGTAGCACCAGGACCTAAGTGCATCATTGTCGCGATACTGCAAAGTGCGCTATTGTAGTATGTCCGGCTTAAGCTTAAGCTTAAGATAATATACCTAGCTTAAGCCGGACATACTACAATAGCGCACTTTGCAGTATCGCGACAATGATGCACTTAGGTCCTGGTGCTACCTTTCAGGAATTACTTCCGTGGGAAACTTCTTGCGAGGCAGCTTCCACCCCTTCTACGAAGGTGAAAAGTTGAACCACCTACATGCACCATTTTGGTATTTATTAAAATACCAAAATAATACTTGAAACAATCATTATTCTATAATATACCAAATAGTAATCAGTACCTTTGCAAGATTGCTCCAAGAGTTTTCATAGTGTTTTTGCATTTTGATTGTATTTTGCGTTTGTTAAAATGGAAGTCAAGAGGGTTCCCGGTTATAAAAGTGGTTCAAGTTATTATACGTGTGAAGCGGATATAGGATATTTTTATAAACAAAAAAGTAAAAACGGACATGTTACGTATCTAGTATGTGTGGAAAAAAACTGTGCGGTGAGGACTAGTTGTAATGACTCCGTGTTTTTAAAAATTGGTGTAGATCACAATCATCG
This sequence comes from Limonius californicus, assembly GCA_014611495.1. Lineage (NCBI taxonomy): Eukaryota > Metazoa > Arthropoda > Insecta > Coleoptera > Elateridae > Limonius > Limonius californicus. The sequence continues at coordinate 13,666 of JABXWE010057562.1, read as the reverse complement.
TCCCGATGCCAACAAGGAAAAAACATTAGTTTTAAAAAATGAAATGATACACAAAGCCGTTTCTACCAGCGAAGCCGTTAAATCCATTTTTGTGCAGAAGAGCTCGAGGTAAGTTTTCTAACTGTTAATGTTTATAATTTGTAAAAGGGTATGACCGGCAAAAAAGGTGGCCATAACGACCGCAACTGCTATAAAAGTTGCATTCAAACGTTGTGCCAACATTTTTTAAAATGTAATTTTTCTACAAACGTCAGTAAAAGTTTAATTTTTAACGCATGTTGTCAGTGTCTAAACTATGATTTTAAGGCACTGGTGCTAAAAGTAAATGACGTGTTAACACTAGTGCGATATTATAAAAAAATTAATAAATTTTGAATCAAAGGAATATTTATTTACTTAATTAAATGTACCTACAGTTAGAGAAACTGCAGTTAGAATAAATAATCTGACGTGGATAGTGTTTTACTTGCAAACAAAAGATTTGAAGTTACTTATTAACAAACGATCAAATTTTCATTACCTCAGCAACAATAAACTTCATGAATAATTGGATTTCAAAATGATATTTTATAAATTAAATAACGTAAGAAATGCATTGATTTGTACTTTTAATGGTGTTTGTAGAAAAAATAGTGTATGATATATGTGCTAAAAGTGATTTTATTTTGTTCGGCGTCGTGTCCCAAACTTCCCTTCTCACAAAATAAAATGTCACTTTTAGCACTTGCATCATAAATAACTATTATTTCATCTGTTTACATTAGTGATTTCAGTTCGAAAACATCACATTACTGAATTCGGTAGACTCAAGGTTTTGACTATAAATTGCCAGCTAAAAACTTGAAATTTCGAATTTAATGACAGCAAAGGAATTGCGTTTAACTTTAAACTATAAATTTTGACTTTCTTCTCGAAATTACGATATATTATTCTTTTTACGAGACGTTTATTGCCTAGATTAATACCAACACATTGTTTTCTGAATTTTGCGGGATACCATTGTCGAAAGAGGTCAAAATAGTTAAAAGTATTGTGTGTGGGCTTTCTTCCTTTTAAAGAAACCCGTTTTTTCAGGTTCACCTCATTTTTATGGTTAACTTAACTTAGAAATATGTACTTCTGTTCAAATACCTAGTTAAATACTTAAAAAGCATCTTGTATCATTCTGGCACAATTTTATTTTGAGATTTTCTAGGTCGCTAATTTTCTTCTTGTTAGTATGCTAATTTTTGACGACTAGTGTAAATAATTTCCTTTGTAAATATCAAAGAAAATTACTTAATTAACGTGTTTTTTTATCTAATAAGTATATCCATTTTTAGTGTGGAAATTGACGTGGCTGCCAAACTGGCATTTCCGGCGATGGCCAAAACAATGCGAAGACAGCGACGCCGTACGCAACCGCCGATGCCGGACACTTTGCAAGAATTCGGGGAATTGTGCGAAGACAGTCCTCGATTTGGCAATGTTGACAACGAGCCATTTTTTCGAGGTGTTGCAGGAGGGTCAGTTATTTTTATGGCACAAGGGCTTCAAGAGTTACTAAGTACTTCCAAAGAATTACACATAGACGGGACCTTTAAAACAAGACCGCGAACGCCTGAAACTGCCCAGCTTTTAACAATATTGGCAATTCAATACGGAATAGTAAGTACAGTAATTAAAAGAAACTTCTTTTAGTGAGAAAGTCGAGCTGCACATTTTAAAATTATTATATTTATTATTATTATTATTATACCAAACTTAAATATTTTTTAATGTAACATCTGGTATATTTTTACATTTTTCGATTCTGATTGTCCATACTCATAGAAGTGTGTGTTTGTGACAATAGACGACGTTAAAAATGTAATTTGTTGATCAACTATACCTCCACCAATTGGCTGATTTATGGGTGTCTATCCCATGCTGACAACAAGTGAATGAACATATAACAATCCAGCTAAACTTGTAATTTTTGTGTATTATAGGCATTTCCCTGCGTGTTCGTTCTGATGCCGAACAGAAGAATACCTACCTACAACGCTGTCTTCGAAAAAATAAAGGCCATTATCCCAACTCTAAACCCGAAGCTGATCATAACAGATTACGAATCTGCGTTGATAAAATGCATCCAAAAAAATTTTCCAAGCTAAACTGCATCAGGGTGCTTTTTTCACTACTGCCAGGTAAGAAACCGAAATCAGTAAAATCCTTTATAGAAAAATTATATCCTTAATTTGCTTTGATGCATTTAAGTATTTTATTCTAGGCCATTATGCGACAGGCCGGAACATTAGGCATGCGGCCATTCATTTCTGGAAGCGCATTATCTAAACGGGCATTAAAATATATTATGAGCCTGCCATTGCTACCACCCAATAAAATTGAGAATGGCGTGGTGTATATCCAGAATTTCTTAAGGGATAACAACCTGCTTAATGAGTTTGAACCGCTTATGAGGTACGCAAGAAGTGAACCTCATATGTATTAAAATATATTCCAATGTTCTTAATTCATTTTCAGTTATCATCGAAGACAGTGGATGGGAAAAGTGGGCGTAGACGCTATTTCAGTGTACAACAGACCACGCCGAACAAATAACGACAGCGAGTCTTTCCATGCTTCGCTGGAACGCAGTCTAAGAGTAAGGGGGACCAATATCTGGGAGTTCACAGGTAGTTTTTTTGTTTAAACAGAAAGTGAAACTATTACATATTTTATGTAAAATGTTACATATCAGATGCCATTCGGAATATTAGCGCAGCCACGGTGAGGGAGTTGCGATCATTTATAGAGGAAGGCCTCGCAATAAGATCTATCCCGAAACGAAAATATCGTTCGAACAACGAACGAATAAAAAGAACGACAAAAATGTTTGAAGACGGGGAGGTAGGCGTCGGCTCCTTCCTAAATATGATAAGCAGTTGTGTGCAAGGAATTCTGCGACAGTCCTTTAACAACGAAAACATCAATGAAGGAGAAATGCAAGAAGAACAGCTCTCGGAAACGTTGGCAGGTGACATTCCCGAAGAATTTCGTGTAACGTGTAAGTTTTTTCTTATATTATCCTATCTCAATAAGGTTCAAATTTGGCCTATGCACCAATGCGTATTCCCAGTAATAAAAAATTTCAAACATAGGTACTAACTAAATTTTATGTTTTAATTCTATTGTAGATGCCGGTCTAGAAAACGACGAGGATGAGGAGGAAGAAAATAGGGAAGGGGAAGGTGAAGGTGAAGAAAGAGAACGGGTAGATACGGGGCGATCGGATACTCCGATCTGCATAATTTGCAAAACCAAAATTCCTACAACGGTACTTCTACCATGTGCCCATTTTGGTTTATGTGACGAATGCTCCGGGGAATGGCAAGCCCGTGACATTGCACACGAACCACCGGATATTGACGACGGGATCGCCGTTAATTATTCTATATGTCCGCTTTGTAGGGTTAGAATCGAACAATATATGCGTGTTGTTAGCACCTAAAATTAGTTACTAAAATTAAATAAATTGTATCTTATATTGTAAAAAAACTTAAAATAAAAAAAATAAATAATAAGGAAAAAAGCATTTCGTATCACTTTCTATCAAATAAAGTGTTAATAACTTATTAGGTATACATTTTCCTTTTCGCCAAAAAATTCCTTGTTAAAAATTCAAAACTAGGTAATTATAACCAACAATGGTATCAAACAAAGTGAATTTTTTTAATAAAGCTCCTTATGGTTAAGAACATTCCAGGACACAGTATATGTACAGGGTCATCACAAGACAATGTTAGATTCAAAATAGGTAACAATCGAGCTTCGCATTACAGATATATAGCTTATATGTTTATGTAGATGAAAGCAAGAAAAAAATAAGAATCAGAATATACAATAATATATAGGTAAGTTGTTTCATAAAAAACAACAAAGTTGATAGCTATATCTCTGTAATGCGATGGTCGATTTTTTTTTGATAAAAGTAATGAATTCCTTGTTAAAAAGTTAGTCCATAAAGCATCTGTTAATATTCCGATATCTTCAAAAATAACAGTGTTACACTTGTTACAGTAGAATTTATAATTTTCATGCGACGATCCTGTACATGCAAAATGTCATACAGATCTTAATAATATAACCTGTATCTACTACTTTTGTAGTTGGACGATGATTCTACAACGGTAAGTTCAGATTGGGCGATGTGGTCACGTTGGGCGTTCTGTCCCTGTCCTAACTTTGGGCATTGTGGGCATTGTGGAGAGTTTGGAATTGGGCGATGTGGTCACGTTGGGCGTTCTGTCCCTCTCTTAACTTTGGGCGTTGTGGGCATTGTGGAGAGTTTGGAATTGGGCGATGTGGTCACGTTGGGCGTTCTGTCCCTGTCTTAACTTTGGGCGTTGTGGGCATTGTGCAGAGTTTGGAATTGGGCGATGTGGTCACGTTGGGCGTTCTGTCCCTGTCTTAACTTGGGCGTTGTGGGCATTGTGGAGAGTTTGGAATTGGGCGATGTGTTCACGTTGGATGTTATGTTCCCCACATATGTTAAATATTAGTAGATCAGTACATACACTAAAGTAAATAGGCAAGGGGCCGAGCTTAGCCGAAGGAAAATTTACGGTTATTTAAAAGTGGGCGATGTGGTCACGTTGGGCGTTTTGTCCCTGTCCTAACTTTGGGCGTTGTGGACATTTTGGGCGTTGTGGTCCTATTCCGAATTGGGCAATGTGGTCGCGTTGGGCGTTGTGTCCCTCTAGTATTTTGGGCGTTGTGGGCATAATATAGCGTTGGGCGATATGGACTTTGGGCGAAGTGTCCAGGTCCCGCAGAAACCATTCAGGAAATATTAAAAGATAAAATGAAAAATCAGTCCTACTTTAAATGATGGTTGATCATTGTAAATTTATATTTTATAATTTGTAAATTGACAGCTGATATATTGTATGCTACTGTTTTTATAATAAATTCTAGTTTTTCTTCATAATAATTTCATTTAAAATAAAGTAGTTGCATATATATATATTTAATTTTAAGTATCAATATACTAATTAGTATTTATTGTAAATGCTGATTACAACTGGTATGATTTTGAAACATATTCAGTTTTAATCGGTGTTTACATATAAGCTAAATTAGCCGCAATTTTTATATTCAGATGTTAGTATCGGCTTTAACCGTTGAGTGAAGATATGAACCTGTATACTTGTTCTCCATCTCATAGCGGGCGCCACTGCTTGTGTACAAGTTAAAACATTGGCGTTTGCCATCTGTAGAACTTTTACAATCTGCGATTATGCCATTTGCTGCACCGGTTTTGTTGTAACTGTTGATGGTGGGGTTTGGCGTGATTGTCGTCTCATCTCAATTTCGTAAGTAAAGTTTTTCAATTAATAAATCGGTTATATAATACGTCTTAAGAGGCCTATTCGGTGTTTTTAGTCTCGCTAAAAGCTATTTGTTCCAATTATTGTAACACTCCTGTAATGGCTACTTCCCTTCATTTTCAGCAAAAGTTGTGTAGAATTTCTCGAAAATTCAAGTAAATCAAATAATTCAGCAATAACTGAGTACCTACTGTTGTACTTCAATAAAGTACGAGATAAAGTAAGTATCAAATTAATAAATCAGAAATTGGGTGATTTTGGGCTCGAACATGGAACATTGTTATCGTTGTACTTTTTTAAAAGGCAGTTGGTACTTTCACATCAAAAACATGATGGTAATTAATAAAATAATTATATTTATTAATTTCTTACTGTGAAATTGTCAACAATACACGTACGCGTACTCATTTTAAGTGGTAATAACCTAAAACTAGGTACAATTTTAAAAACCTGTTGATATTTTATAAATTTTATATTTTATCATAATTTACTATTTATACACGGCATCCCGAAAGTAACTGATAAATTCTATAAAATCGTTGAGAAAAATATTTCAATAAAATGCTCGGACACGTCGACTTTTATTTTTAAATTATCATTTAGAGATGTAATTTTCAACCCCTAAGCGCTAGTAACATCAACTTTAAAAATTCAAATGGCAAAGTACCCCTTCTGATTTACCTCGTATGATAGCTTTCTTTATGTTGAATATAATACAAAAAAGTTTTTTAAAATTGGTTGATAAATAACTGAGATATTTACCAAATGTATTCATATCAAAGTGCCAATATTCGAGCAGGCGTTGATACGGCTCTAGCAATGAGTGATAAAAACAATTGAAAATTGTTAATAATTGAATGTCCAACAAAATTTATTGACATTACTTAGTGGAGTGTGTTAATTCTCTAACGATTAAGGAAATAAGATTCCAAAAATGAGACATACTGAAGGCGAAAGAATCGAACTTTTAAATTTTGATGTATTTCTCAAAACTCATCGCAATGTTTACAGGACATACTGAGAACGATAAACAATTGCCTGCTCGAATATTGGCACTTTCATTTAAATACATTTTGGTAAATATTTCCGTTATTTTTCAACCGATTTTGAAAAACTTTTTTTTTATTGTATTCAACATAAAGAAAGCTATCAGATGAGGTATCAGAAAGGGTACTTTGTTATTTAAATTTTTAAAGTTGAAGTTGCTAGCGCGTTGAGAGGTGGGGGGTTGAAAATTACATCTCCACATGATAATTTAAAAATAAAAGCCGACGTGTCCGGGCATTTTATTGAAATATTTTTCTCAACTATTTTACAGAATTTATCCGTTACTTTCGGGAAGCACTGTATATGATGTGTGAACGTTTTTATCAGGTTAGGCAATTCTCCGAATTTATATTTTTGTAAATAATCAAACGAAAAGCAATTCATACTAAAATCCCCTTCTTAAAATATTGCATAAGGCGCGTTCGATTGGTGTTGATTGCAAATGAGGTTGCCCCCAAGGCTAACCAAATAGCAACCGCTCACGTTCGTTTGTAAATCCATGACGTCATATTATAGTAAAGTTGGTCCGTCATTTCACCGACCAGCTGTGGGAGCTGGTTCTGAAGTTGGTTTATCTAACTGTATCTCTCTCTTTTAGATCAAATCTCTCTGTTTACTCTTGAATATTTGAATGAAATTTTGCCGCGCATGCTAAAATGACGGGTTGGAAAAACATTTGTATTTTATTTCTGCTCCTTATAACAAAGAAAATGCATTTTGTAATGCTATTGCTAGCGCAAATTTTGCACTCTTATTACTTCAAGCTAGTGAAATGGAAGCAGTAAGATTTGTTAATGAAAAAGTCGTGGACTTCCATGAAACTCTTGAAAATTGTATTAAATTATTAAGCAGTAAATATGGACTGTAAATTCGATATTAAGAAATTTTATAAACGAAAATTTTTCTTAACTTTTTAGATGACGATTTTGCAATTGATTATGTTGTAAGGACTTTAAATGCTGGCCAATTTTAACTTTTTACGCAACGAACACATGTTTAAAATAAAATTTGACTGGAATTGTTGCACGTGGGTAAACAAGCACCAACCGCTGCAGCAACCAACGCGTTCGTTTGCTTTGACATGACATGACGTCACCATTCAGCGACCACAAGCAACCGCTGTCAAAACTTCTGTCATTTATCTGTCAACCAGAACCAGAACCAAAGTGCGAATCGAACGCGCCTATAGGAATTAGAAATGAGGCGCGTTCGATTGGTGTTGGTTGCAAATATGGTTGCCCTCAAGGCTAACCAAACAGCAACCGCTCGCCTTCGTTTGAAGATCAATGACGTCATATAGCAAAGTTGGTCCGTCACTTCACCGACCAGCTTTGGGAGCTGGTTCTGAAGTTGGTTTATCTGTATCTCTCTCTTCCAGAACTAGTCCTCTCTGTTTACTCATGAAATGTTAAAAGAAAATATTGCCGCGCTTGTTGAAATGTCTCTTGTTTGGAAAATGTTTGCAAAACATTTGTATTTTATTATTGCCCCTTACAACAAAGAAAATGCATTCTGTGTTGCTACTGCTAGCGCAAATTTTGCAGTCTTGCAAGAGAAATGAAAACCCTCAGGTATGTTGTGAATGGAAAAGTTGTAGATTATCATGAAAGTCTTGAAAATTGTATTCAATTATTAACCCATTTAAAGCCAAGGTATGAAATAAAAATATAGTATTATTAAAAACTCTTTATTTTAGTAACTTAGGGGTTCATGAAGAAAAATTAATCACAAAAAAAAATTTTTTTCCACAAACTTTGGAAAAAAACGGTGATGCGTATACGCATCAATGGTAAGATACAGTTACAATATAGAATACTATTATTTCCTATGATAACTTTCAAAACAGTCAGCATAAATATGTACATTGCACCTATTACACATACTTATAAATTGTTGCAGTGTGACAAATTTTACATCTTCTTCTTGTTTTACAATGACATGCCCAGGATTGTTAAAACGTACTTCATTTGATACATTCAAAGAATTTTGCTTGGCCGGTCTCGAATTTCAAAAGACGGAGTGCAATATATGACTTGAAGTCAAGCTCCGACATTTTGTTTTTATTTACTAAATTGTAAATCTTCCATGCATTTACAATAACGCTATCTATGGTATTAGTAAACAGTGGCCAACACCATTTTTTACCTAGTATTCGTATTCTATAGTTTGTGATGCCGTTGTCGTGAAGATCTACAGCACCCATGAATCTATTGTAGTTTGAAATTACTGCAGGTTGCTTTATGTTTTCTATATTCTTATATTTTCTACTATATCGTTTTGCTATAGATAGTGGTTGGACATTACAGTGGTTACTTATAATAGTAACGACAGAGTTGTCATTCCATCGCACAAGTGATATTTCCGATGCCTCATCAAATACGGTGTCATACGTTCCACGTTGTTTCTTTGAAATAGATTGTGTGCTTTCTAGAGGACATTCAAGCGTTCTATTGTCACGTATAGTTCCAGTTGCATGATATCCTTGTTTATTTCGCACAGTAAATAATTTATATGACGAAAAAAAATTATCAAAGAATATTTGATGACTACCGTTGTTCTTTACGACGGATAACAGATCAAGTACAACTTGGCCACTCATTCCAACTGTTGTTTTTGCTTTACCTGGTACTGCACCAGAGTAGGGCATAAACTTAAAAAAGTAGCCATCAGATGAACAAATATAATACATGAGTGCCTCCCGATGTAAGGAATCATCTGCTCATCAATGGACAAATTGAAGCGCAACACATCGAATTGCATATATTTTCTATTTATTATATCAAAAAATGGACGAATTGTGGTAAATTTTGATCACATTTGCTGTTATCAGCCCGAAGCAGAACTAAAAACATAACTCAAACATTTTTACAAGGCGGGCGGAGACTTGCACAAAACAGATGTGCAGGTCCAGCTTGTAATCTGATCTTACCAGTGATGCGTATACCAAACACTGATTTTTAAACCCAAATTTTTAGTTAATTTACATCAAAATGTAAAAAATTAATAATAACATCGTGTTTGTGTATCATTTTTGTTAAATATTTTTATCATAAAGAACTTTAAAACTAAGGCCAATATTAAAAAAAAATTGTGAAAGTTGAAGATGCGCAAAATCTAAATTTTCAGCAACTTCAAAAGCTTTTTACAATTAACAGACACACTAAAAATTCAGAATATTATTTTTTATAGGTTCACAGAAGCTTTAATTTTAGATGCGAAATTAAAAAAAATAGAAAACATCGTAAATTACTGTAAAAAAAAATATTATTTAGGTGTTGCATGAACGCATCACTGGCTTTAAATGGGTTAAACAGCAAGTATTTTGTTTAAATTCGATATTACGAAATTCAATCCATATAGAAAGAAATTGCATTGTTTAAATTGGAGTTTGGGCTATTTCCTCCACAACGTATGTGACAATGGCCAATTTTAACTTATTAGGCAAAAAACATTTTTAATAATAAGAACAACATTTGAATTGAAACTGTTGCACGTATTTAAACAAACACCGACCGCTGCAGCAACCAATTCGTTCGTTTGCTTTTATGACATGACGCCACCATTCAGTGACCACAAGCAAACGCTGTCAAAAATTCTGTCATTTATCTTTCTATCTTATCAACCGGAACCAGAACCAGTGTGCAAATCGAACGCGCCTCTGCTTAGAGCTGTTTGGTTCATAGTATTTTTTCTATTGTTAGTTTGGTAATTACACGACCCAGAATAGTATATTAAAACATGAGTTACAGAAGGCAACATATTCAAGCACGAATCCGAAATTCGGACACGAGCCGCGTAACGGCGAACTGCCTAAAATAATTAAATGTTGTGATATTATCTACTACGTACATAACCTCAACATCCTTACTCAGAAAAACGCAAATTACCGTCAGTTTTGTGTCGACAGTCAAATATTTAACACGAAATCGACATTATAGTGTTTAATGCAAAATATATCAATTTAAATTCCGCAGACCGCGATAATACTCAAATCTGATAAGTCTTTCAGCAGGGAACATACACTTAATGTCAGACCGCAGGCATACCAATCGCTGACAACAAAATGTCACTCAAAATCGTTTAAGAATGAACTCCATTCTAGTCTTAAAAGTAGTGCGAGAATAATGTCATTCTAATGCCGAAACAGAGAAAAGTTGTGCAAAGCATACCTACAACACTTAGCTGCAGTTATTTCATATACTTAGTATTAGTAAATAATCTCATTTATCAAAAAACGCATATTAAAGTTAGTTAATAATTCGACATCGGAATTCTCGATTACAAGGGGTTAGTAACGTAGCGACACAAAACCTAACTTACCCTAATATGGATTAATTATATTAAAAAATAAATGCACAGCAAAGACGCACTGTGTATGGATAATTATTTATAAAAAAAATGTAATAAATTAAATGAATCGCTTACATAATGCCCACCAAGAAGCTATGATATATAAAGCAAATAAGACTTTGAACTATTAGTATATAAGAATATGCATAATCAATTTAAAATGTATGAAAATAAATAATAATATATTAACATTGGCAAAATTAGAGTTTCTTAAAATTCGCTTTCCTAATCTTGAAGCCTTTAATGAATAAATTTTCTAATAAAAGACAAGTCGTTGCTCTGTTTGTTTAGAATTAAAATGTCCCTATGATTTTCATAACTGTAAAAATAAATATAAAAAAAACATGCAACCAATGTAAAAAAGCAGCGAATTCTACCCGTTTATTATGTAATTGTGGTAGATACTATACTGGAACTAATTTTAAAAGGCATATAAAAACAGATTTGCATAAAAATGGATTGAACTTATTTGTTTGCTAAAAATTGTTTGTTAGATTTTTTCCTATAATAAATGGAACGAATTAACTTGAATAAGCTTCGTTTACCTCAGATGCTTAACATTGCAAAATCATTAGACATCAAATATATTAGAAAATATAGTAAAGCAGAATTAATACAAGCTATTATTAAAGCTGAAGAGCAATTATATAAGGATAGAGAAAACGGAAAAAAATCGGCTATGCCTCGAGACGCTTTGCGGATTTTAGAAATGTTTTCATCATTTGATGTTGATTTATTTGCTAAACCAAAAAGAGAGTTAAAATAGTCAAGTGTGACATATGTGGAAAATATATCAAAAACACCCGAATGTAATCACATAAAGAGAAAAAATAGAACCTAAAAATATTTCCGTTTTGATGATGATCTATTTGTTAAACCAAAGAAAAATAGAGTAAAGAAGATCAAATGTGATACGTGTGGGACATATATCGAGGAAACTCAAATACATTTGCATAAAGTAAAACATGATTTGAATACTCGTCGTTTGCTCAAATTATAGATTATAAATACATGGATATGTTAAAAGAAAAGGCTATTACAATAGTTACAAATGCTTTAAATCGCCATAAAAATTTAAAATCGATTTAGAGATAGAATGTGAGTTTATGAAGCTGGAAAATGAAGACGTAACAATGATACATAAATGTCAGCTACCAAATGTTATATTAAGAGAAAAAGGCTGTCTGGAGGAATACTGGATAAACAAAGGGATTTATTTATATCAAGATGTGATGAACTACAAGAAAAAGGATCTGGATGGACTTTGAAAAGTATAAATTATTCGAGAATTAATATAAACAAATATACACCTTTAAGCGGAAATTCATATGAGAATTACCTAAGTGGATTAAGGATAAAAAATCTTGCGTTAATGTTAAAAACAACGATAATAAATGCTTTATGTACAGTGTAATACCCTATTTACAACAAGCAAAAGAACATGTAGATGGAGTGAATCATTATAATAAGCCGGAATATATCGTGGCGGCCCGCACTTGCAAGGTGCTAGAAAACAGTACAGACTATTGAACATTGCGGATACCTAAGTTTAGTTGTGTTTAAAATAATAGCATTAAGAAATATATATATATCAATGTACGCTAGCATTAAATATATTTCCTGAAAAGAAATTGTGTTAAAATGTGTAAGAACTGCACGGTTCATTTAATTTAGGAATGGACCGGCCACATGTGTTTGCATTTTAGGCAGTGGCTCAGTCAGTAATTTATGTTCCCATAGTTAAAATATTCCGTTTCAGCGTATGTTTTCTTTCAGATATGTATTGCAGGTACAGACTCTGAATTGTTGATCTCGAGTAATTAAACATGAACAACTGTCAAGTCAGGGACAAGTGGGAGATTAGCCTTAAAATTTGTGTTGATTGAAACTCGCTCATATGTGACAACCCACGCAGGGACGTGATAATTAAATACAAAATTATGGAGTTTATTTATTTTTTTTGTCGGGTTGATTTCCTCATATCCTTGAGCTAAGTTTTCGAAATTAATGGAGCGAAGCAATATGGAATTCTAGAAGTTACGTATTTTGTCGAGTCCTTAATTTTGCTCGTATAATTTAACTATTTTTAAGAAAATTATTAGTTCCAAAATTAATGGGGCCATAAAATTCATTAGTTCAACCAACGAAGAAGGGTTCCTTGTTGGCTTCACCCCGGGCGGAGAGTTCTTCACACAGAAACGTATCAGTTAAATACAAAATTTATTAGGAGCTGAGGATTAGGTAAAGAGAGTTATTTCGGCTGTTTTAGTACTCATATAATTAAATTAATTTTTAACTAAAAATTATTGGGCTCACAATAAATGGAACGTTAAATTGTTTTTCAAACTGGTACACGTTCAGGGGGTTCTCACGATTCAACACTCGTTTTTGGCTTATAAAAGCAGAAGTAAGTTGTTCTAGAAGGCATTCTTGATTGAATTATCAAGAAGCAGAGTTCTTGTAGTTTTGCGCTGAGATTACTTGGCAGCACCTTCAGAAATCTAATCCTTTCGCTAACTAACACCTGTAATTTGCGCTGAGATTACTTGGCAGAACCTTCAGAAACCTAACCCTTTCTCTAATTTACACTAGTAGTTTTGCGCTGAGGGAACTTGGCAGCACCTTTAGAAATCTAATTCTTTCGCTAACCCACACCTGTAATTTGCGCTGAGATGACTTGGCAGCACCTTCAGAAACCTAACCCTTTCTCTAATTTACACTAGTAGTTTTGCGCTGAGGGAACTTGGCAGCACCTTTAGAAATCTAATTCTTTCGCTAACCCACACCTGTAATTTGCGCTGAGATGACTTGGCAGCACCTTCAGAAATCTAACCCTTTCGCTAATTTACACTGGTAGTTTTGCGCTGAGGGAACTTGGCAGCACCTTTAGAAATCTAATTCTTTCGCTAACTCACACC
>JABXWE010057561.1:0-11377 GCA_014611495.1 Limonius californicus | reverse complement strand
AAATTTAGCTTCAACGAGAATTAAATATAATAAGATTTTCCGCGAACTGATTTATACAACGGAATCAGTCTGAAACCGCGTTCTTTATCTCGATTGATATTTAGTTGGATACATTTAAAAATAAACTAAATATATCATATAAACAAACTAAACAGTCTATCCAACTGCCGACACTAACAAAAAAAAACTGTTCTATAAAACATGTGTTAAACAAATTTGTATACCTACTTACATGCTACAAAGCTATTGAAATAAACTTTCCCATAACCTATACATTTCTAGTTCATTCGCAGTGAAATTTCGCAACTAGAACAACGTGATTATAAAATATTACTGAAGCGTCTTTACGACAACAATTATTTATCGATCATAACTCAGACACAAAACATTCCGAATTTTATTATGATATGCATCATATCAGTCTGAACAAACTTGTAAATTATGTAGAAAAATATTATGGACGAGAAATTCCTGCAGCATTAACAGTTCGTAAAAACTTAATTACACAAATGTCAAAACGGCTAAGAGGAAATAGGCAGTGTATTCGGTTTCCCTTACAATATACAAAATAAATTACTCTCATAGGAAGTATAAGTAACTTGATGTCACTCACGTAACCAGCAGAGATATTTGGAAATTTATCAAAAAAGAAATTACACAAAATCCTAGTTACAGACTTCAGTAGAAATTAAAAAGTTTTAGTTACAAATTCACGTTCTTTAGTTACCTACGCTATTTTCATATACCGAGTATATGTGATTAATTTGATATTAAAGAATTTGTGAAAACAAATTTAAAATATCAAAATCAACTGAACCAGTGGGCCACGTTGTACACTTTGATTGCTAATATTATTTCGATATATAATAAATAAATTGCCCAGAGACTGAAGATATAATTAGAAATACGCAAGGGCATAGGAGACTACAAATAAAAACTTCCCCGTGGCGAAAAGGTTGTCATTTCAACCCTTTCCGATGTTATTGAAAAAGTAAAATATGTGCATATTTAATTAAACAATGAAGAAAGTAAAAGTGTAAAGAACAAAATAAGTTTGTTGAAATTATTTTATTAATCATACTCTCTCCTTTCAAATATTCCATCTTTAAATTATTAATCATACGAATTAAATCGAATTTTTGAAGTCAAAGTAGACACAAAGCCAATTCGTTTCTTAAATTAAATTTACTAGATTCTTGTACCTATTATGCATTTCTGTTTTATACATTCTACTAAAATAACTTCTATTTTTATTTATTTGAACCTTCCCACTTGCTATCTATCGACTATAATTACACTGAACCAACTCTCCTCAAATCACCATTAAAATAATTGTTCAATTTTTTCAAATGTGTAAATAACAAACTTTTGCCTATCACAGTCCAATTAATACAATAAATTTAAAAGAAAGTTTCCTGATATGGCAAATCTACATATTTGCACGGCACTTGGGAGTTCCCCGGTATATTTGGTCACCAGGGTTTCCAAATCTTCTAATCCTAGACTATTTATATAAGAGTAAATTCAATAACTATTTACACAAAATTGAATCTGATTTAAATTAAAACAAAGTATGATAGCTCAGCAACTGCGACCGCAATGTGCTTAAACATTAATCTTGTATTGCTATAAACAATTACATTAACTACTAGTGTTTGACCATTTTTGTTTTCTGATATGCTATGTGTTAAAGGAACGGTAAACATCTTAAACTCTTTGTTGTTGTTGTTGTTGTTGTTTGTTGTGTTAGCTGAGATCTTTCAATCGTTCCCATAACAAAAGGACTAACGACATTAGATCAGACGAACGCAGCGGCCGTACCGTACCTTGGTCTACCGTACCTATCTATATTCTGGGGAAGAGGTGTTCTAGTGAATGTCGAGCAACAACCGAAAAATGTGCTGAGCACCCGTCCTGTTGCAGCCACATGGTGGCTCTCGTTGCCAGTGGAATACCTTATAATAGCTTCCATTTTTCTGGTAGTTTCAGATCTAAATAAACTAAACCATATCTTTGTTATGACTTTATTTTACTTATCGTAGGTATAAGTACCGACCGACTCAGGTTAATTTAATAATGTTAATCAACACAAAGAAGAATTAACTTCACATTTGAAATAATTTTTGTAGGAATTTTAGGAAAATATTTCTGTCTTAAATCTGGATTGCTTGTCTTCCTGTAAAATTATATTAAATTATTAAAATACATAGATTTTACTTGGTAAAAATCAGAATAATTAGGGCACATTTGTGGTTGCGCCTATGAATGTTGCGGAAAATTGTGATTGCGAATTAAGTAAATTTGCATAAAACCTGCGCAATGCTACTCAAGTGCATTTGGTGTTTTATATCGGATTAGACTAAGTCGCTGGACTTTTAATCGTATTATATGTTTCATTTCTGTATTGCGTTATATGTAAATTTTAGGTAGGTCCATGGGTAGGTCTTAGCAAGGTTAAAACAGAGGAACTGAAAGTGAAAATATGGGCATTTCTAAAATACATATTTTTCAATAATCAAACACAAGTACCAACATTTTCATTTTGTTCTTTTATGTATTTAATCACACATGTAAAAATAATATAACATTTAAACAATAGCCAGCCAAATACTACCCCCAATATGTGAATATAGAATAGGAATATCCAGTTGCGTGGGATTCCCGAGTATTTCTATATTTGCTATAAAAAGGGATGTGTTTGAATTATTTAGATCGAAACGACCTTTGTACTTTCATGAGTGGGAAGGCGTGGGCTTCTAATGAGCAGGTAGTATTGTTAAGCGGTGATCCTACGTCACTGATACATTCAAACTAAACGTATTATGTCTCATTTCACAGTTGATAGATGGTTTAATATATGCTTTTCTTATGAAATTCAATTCATACTGTACAGGTGGTGCTACTTCACCCATGAGAACTTTTAATGGATTATCTTCATAACGTATTAACTTGTTATTATAATGTTGTAGGTCACCCAGTTTCAGATTTCACGACTTTTTTAGCTCAAGACTAAGAGATATCTTATCTATCAATGTCTTAAATCGCTCTACATATCTTCATTGATTTTATGATTTCGGACTGTTTTTGGTGCTGCACGTAGTGATTAATTGTGTTGTTAGCGCTTGAGTTAATTTATTACAGCGATAATTTGTATCTGGATAGAAACTAAAATGCGTCTTACTGACTTGCACTAACAGGAGTATTTTGACACTTGATTTTTATATTACGACAAGCTACCAGTTTAAAGCAAAATTGTAAAATACTGTACTATTTAATACCAAATAATTAATGTAAAAATGTGATACATTTGTAGCAACTTTTCAAGCATCAGAAAGTTAAGGTCAGACTCCACATTTATTATTAAACATACCTAAACTAGTGCTTGCTTCAGTAACATTTCATTTTGTAACTCTTGTGTTTAGCTTACAATATTTTCCGTTAATCATGGTAAATATCGTTTTTTTACTCTTGACAGTATAAAGAAAAGCTTATTTTTGGAAATTTGCTAGTATGCAATGTGTTTGGTCTAAGAACATGGATATAATTTAAGTGTAACTTCTATAATAACAGATTTATTTTTTAGTGACACTTTTACAATAAGACCGTTAATCGAAAATTCAATAGGTATATTGAACAGTTCAATTGTGTCTTTTAGCTAAATCAGAAATATACAGAGTCTGATATGAAGACTCTAACTTCTAACTAATGAACAACAACCTGACAACATACCTAATACCGTTGTCACATGACATGTGTATAAATAAGATAGCGTATACAGGTTGTTACAGACCACCCGTCCTACCTTTTTTTATGAAAAGGGATGAGCTGTGAAGTTAATGAAATTTTTTTTCCTACCAAAGCATATGCATAGATATTATTGGTACTGCTAAAATTTTCCGGGGTATACTGGAAGTAAGGAAACCTGAAGCAACATTGAAGTTTGAAACATATGTCATGTTTGATATCGTTGCTCAGTCATTATAATCGTTTGCGTTAACGTATTAAGCAGTTTTATGCTTGGTTTTTTGTGTTCTAAAATACGATGCTTTTTTCTAACAAAGATTACGCTGATGGTATTCGTTGAATACCGCCAAAAGTTTAGGGTTACTGGGTGTCTTTACGTTAGAAGATACCCACAGCGTGTACAACACTTTCACAAAGTTTTCCAAGGTCTTCCTAATCGTATCAAATTCAATATAATGATAATAGCATGCAACCAATCAGGATACTCATTAGAAATAAAAGCTGACATCCTCGCCGCTGTTGCTGTAAATGCCCATGAATCTACTAAACTAGAGGAATATGCTGAGATTTGGTATAAGTATATATAAAAGGGTTTCCTACAGCTAAAACATCTTCTTCCTCTAAACCACATATGGGCAACCCTGACCCGCGGGCCCGATGAGGCCCTCCACTTCTTTTGATCCGGACCTTATCCATCTCCGCGAAATTAGTCGGATTCATGGTGGGAGAAAACATGGTGTGTTCTCAACGATGCCAAAACACATCCAGTTATATATTTATTTTTGTATGAAATTGGGAGCGTGTTGGTCTGCCCCGCTTAAGTCTTCCAGACGGTGTCCATTTAAATATTCTTTGAGGCCATCTATTTTCACCCATACGGGAAAAGTGTCCGAACCATTTTAAATTTCTTATTTGTATTCGATCAATTAAAGTTTATTCTGCGTGCAAAATATTCCTGATCTCGTCGGTAGGTATGTGTTCCATTTTTGATACGCCTGTGCTTCTCTTCTTAAGTAATCCATTTACATAGTATTTTACTTCTTCAAATTTTCCGCTTTAAGCGTCCACATTTCCGACTCGTAGCACAATACCGATTCTACCAGCGATTTTCCTATATGTTTCTTCGTCTTAGTTTATGTGCTCTTATCTCACCAGAGAGAGTTACGGCATGCTACAATTTTGCCATATATATGACAGTATGGTGAATCATAAAATCTGCAAGGTTACTATCCATCTCATATTAACCTTTACCAACAATGAAGTGAAAATGATTGCAAAAATCGTGTTATTTATACAACTGGTATCTCACTAAACACCGTAACTTTCACCGTATAATTCTTTGGGCTGACGTAGCTACCTTTAAAGCTAACGTGAAGTGAATATCCACAACGCTCACTATTGAAGGCAAGAAGATCAACAGTGATTACGGGATGCGAGCAGCTAGAACAAGTGAAGCCTCAACGTACGATGTGGTCTCCTCAGAGATCGAATAATTGAACCTTACTTCTCTGAAGGAACTTTAAATAGAATAACGTACTCCGGCTTCTTTGAAAATGGTTTTGGTGAGCTATTAGAAGATATTTCACTCGAGATTCTATGTAACTGCAACAGGATGGGGCCAGCACATTTTTCGGTTGTTGCTTAACTATTCCTCAGGAGATGGATAGATAAGAAAGCTCCTGCGCCATAACCCCCGCGTTCTCCCGATCTAACGCCGCTAGACTGTTTGTTGTAGGGACGATTGAAAGATCTGATGAGATAGATATGATACAAAAAATTCAAGATGCTTGTCGTTCCCTCTTCCCCAACGACTGCAAAAAGAGCAAGAAATTGTCTTGGGCATGTTCAACCATGAAATCATACAAAAGTAAATTACTGTTTTCTTTCTTCTTTTCTTTAAATTATTTTGTCAACCCTAATGTACCAAATAAAGAGAATTCTTCTTACAATTCCTATCCAGTAATACGAAACATGCTTCCATTTAACATTTCAAAGTTTCTTCGTAATATTCCTCCTTCCGGTTTTCCTCAGAAAATTCTAACACTACCAATATGCTTTGGTAGTAAATATTTTTTCATCAACTTCACAACTTATCGCATACCAATACAAAAAGGATGGGACGGGTGGTTCTGAAACAGCCTATATAGATTTATTGTTAACAGTTGGAAGGTTCTTCAATTTGTTTTCATAAAACATCTACTCATATATAATTTTTTCAATTTCAAATATAAGCCTTAAAAGTACTAATAATGCAATAATCTGACAATAATATAATATGTTTACGGCCACGTATGAGTAGCAGTTTACAGCGACTTTGTTTACGAAACAATTTGTGTAAAAATGACATAAATTATTACAAAATGGCCTTATAACAATGAATTGTTAAAGAATATGCATTTCGCATAAAAATGATTCGTAGAATAACGTTACAAATAACCTTTAAAGTCAGATAGTGTTTACAGTAGCTGCTATATGGCAATAAATTTGGGCGGCTAGGAAAGAGAAGGGGTTGATAACCTTAGGCACACCCAAATGAAGAGTTCTAGTTACGCCACTGTTACCATTCTATATAGTCTTTCTCTAATACGAATCAGGAACGAATATGCTAATCTTCAGTAATCAGCATGTATTCTGTTGTTTGTACCTTCACTTAAACAAATTAAAGTTAATAAAAACATAAATTTTAATGAGTACTACAATGGTATTTCATAAAATGCCAATAAATGTTGCAGAACTTGACCCAGTAAATTCTATAAGTTGTAAGATTTTTTATATAAAAGAAGATCGCACAAACCTGATCTTCGTATTACACTAAACAACTAACCTTTACCAATGCTCTCAAAAAGAAAAGCATGTACGATGGGTATCCATCACGCTAATTATAGGCGAAATCGCTGGGAGATGCAAAGCAAGGTTATCGACTTGTAGAGCGTCACACTATTGGAATGCGTGCGATGCTTCAAATAAATATCAACTTCATTTGTAATAGAATCGGTTATGAAATGAACAGGAACTCTCCCACAATAGCGACATTGAAAATAAATCTTAATTATCCTGCAAGAAGCGGACATAAATTCTTTTTTACAAACGTTTTTATAGCTACAAATCCATGTTTCTTAATATAAAGAAAAGTAACGTGCTTCGTATTCATCAGATACTGTTTTACTGCTGTTTCACCACTAAAAACCTAATCCGAACAGGTGTATATTAAATGCCAATTGTGATACTAATATAATACGTTTCTGTTAAACATATGTTTTTTTATAGCAAAGAAGCTAAAGGTTTCACTGATGCCATTGTAAAGTATGCTCTGTTTTGAGGCAATATATCATTACCAAACCGACTTGTTGATTTGATTGATGAATTGCACCTACAGGCCCACGCACAAACGTGAAATTTATATTAGCTAGCAATAATTATGCAATTTTATAATTAAATTTAATTACAATAATTTGTCAATATTAGAAGGAGCTAACGAGAAAATAATTTAAGAATACAAAGCTACATTGTTATGTTGGATTTTCTAATGGAATAGAGAATTTTCTTGCTAATAAATCAATCGGTTTAATGTTTTAAATCTCTCAAATCCATAAATTTCCAATAATTATTAAATTTCTAATTTAGTAATGCTCGTGATATTGTGAAATTATTGCTATAGATCAATATCGTGACAGCGATATTAATGTGGGAAATATGAGACTTAAATAACTTAAATTGGCGAAATAGAAATATAAATAGCTCATCAATGTTGCCAATAGATAACTTACTTATGATATATTATTAGCAAAACTAATATTTTACGCTAACTAACTATTTATGCTAGTATGTAGAATTTCTCTTTAACAATCAACGTTCAAAATTCCGGTATTCGCTCAAATTTTTTAATATTTCTTAACGACACTTACGCACAAGTTAAAACACCAAAAGTCTCCTTAAGCAAGAGTAAAACAGAACTACATATAGAGAACATCGGGAAAGTATTTAAAAATTGTTCCATTAGGCACAATATTCTTAAAGTATTATCGTTACAGCACAATTCTTACGACACTATCATAATAGTACCTACGAGTACGTTACTAACTTGATTCCCTTATGGATAAAAATTCTAGTCACAATGTAAAGAGGATTTGGGTGCTATAAAATTTATTACTATATACTACCACTAAATTAAAAAGTTCCGGAGATATCCTCTGGGAAATAAATAAATTTCTGTAAAATAAACTTTAACAAGTACAAAGTTTCATTTGTAGAAGTCCAAAGTTAACGTATATGCTCATAAACTGTGGTAGATGATTGGAGTGTGTAAACGCCTTGGCCTTTTAAACTACTGTGTTAGGTTATTTGATCAACTGGAGCAACACGCGTTAGATAGATTAGACAGATATTAGAAAACTCCGTTAAACAGAAGTTCAATTGCATGAAAACTTTACAAAAATAACGGCATCATTACCAGAAATACATTTTTAGTTAAAGGAAACGTTAACCGAGGGAGTAAGCTTAAGAAAAATCTAGGAATCGAAGGCGGAAATCGGATGTTTTTGATTTATCATTTGTAAACTGTGTCAATATAAACAACCCCTATAAAACTTGAGTGATTGATTGAACTTCCCAACCTTAAAAGCGACTTAGACATTTCAAAAAATTCTTGTATTACTCGTTTACTCAAGAACGGTAAATTTAATTGACTGAGCGTTCAGTTGATGATAAGTGTGCTTGAGCAATGCTAAAAACAGTTAGGTTCGATTCTCAATCAAGTCAGGTATATTATCAAAAATTAAGTCGCTCCATTGTAAGATATTAGGACAACTACCTACGCCACACAGGTGTAGCGAAGCTTCCCTTTGAACACCTCCGATGTTCTAATGAAACCTTGCTGGAGTTTAAATGCGTTGCATATTCGTGGTTCGGAACCCCCTTTAAGATGTGGGTCCCTGCTATCCTCTGCCATCAGTATCACATAACTCAGAGCAGTCGATGAAATGTCTTCTATATGATACGGCACTTTGCGAAGCGAAACTTGAATTATTTACTAGCTCTTAAGCGTTACAATAATAGTGTGTATAATTCTTTTTAAGAATTAAGCAACTGTAAAAACGGCTTGATTAGAATTTTTTAATAATAAGATTGCCATGTTTTTCGTCCAGAACAGGGCTTACCTATATGACGCTCGTCTCTCACACCATGTATGAACTTTTAGAAATTTTAACACTGATCATTTACTACTAAATGGACGCTCTGATTTTGATAAACGTGTATTGGGAATGAACGTCATCAGTAAACTTTTGAAGAAAAAGCCGAACAATTAGGTGGAATAATACAATATTTTTGGTAGCTTTTTTCATTGCAGGAACGGGTGATATTATGGGGAGTCATAATTTCAATATCGAATGATGTTCTTCCACCTCTATAACATCAAAATTAAGGTCCATACAATATTTTTAACATTTCAATTTCAACATTATTTCTGAAGATAAAGCTATGGTACCTATTTTGTCTGTCTTAAGTCTATTTAGTAGTAGCAGTAGTAGTAGTAGTAGTAGTAGATTCTACTACCTCCTCGCAGAAGACCTATTTACTTCCACTTCAACTGCACTTGGGTACGTCCACAGCTCGTACGATTACATATGTACAGAAAGGAGTCAGACAGTATCTTAAAAATCGGAAGTAAATTATTGAAGCAACTATTTTCATAGCAGAATTTGCAAAATGTAAACATACATTATCATACTATCATAATTAAGGAAATGTAATTATTGTGGTCCTCTAAGGCATTAGAAAGCTGATATTTATATATTATATTGTTTTAAATATGCAGAGATAGTTTAAAACTCGGCAAAGTGTAGGCGAAGTATTTTGCACATTTTTATGTCATATAATAAATTATTTTTATATCCAAAGTTATTTTAACCAGCTCAAATAAATGAATAATGAATAATAAACAACATTGCCTGCAAAAAAGAGTGTATGTATACAAAATTAAAAATTAATTTATTAGTGTTGTTGCGAGGTTATTTAAGCGCATTGTTCGTTGTATCTGCCGTATTTCCACAAACTGCAAGTTAATTAATAAGTAAAAGCCATATTAATAATAATATAATTACAAATACTAATATTTAAATTTAGTTTTAAGAAATTATCTGGTTGAATTGAATTATTATTATTTTACCCTGGCTAATTTTCGATAATATAATATTATCCACTTGGATAAATTTATCGATCTATATTTTCTAACAGAATTAGTGGTATTGGAAAACAAAACATTGGTATAAACGTAAGTATAATTTTACAAAGACAGAAGTCGATTATGTCTCTGGTAAGTAGGTACGAATAAATCACAGGTATGTGCAATCCATTCAGTTCATGCTCAAGGTTTCCTTACTACCTTTTTGTCACTATTAACGTTATTGGATCACATTAATAGAAAATAATGCAAAAATATGTTTTATATTTCTTGTTAATAATGTAATGTTATAAATAGTACTTATAATTCAAAGAAATATTTATATTTTCCGCGACTGGATTATCAGAATTATAGCCAAAGACTGAAAGGTAGTATTAAAGATATTACTTTGATTTTCATTCAGTTTTGTGCAAAACTGTTATCGGTTTTATATTGAAGCATCTTTTTAATTTCACTGATGTTATTGTTCTCACCCAAATTAAGAGAAGACAAACATAAAATCATATATGTGAGATTTCAATTACTTGATATCCGCGCCCAAAGCACTACCTACATAAAATAATCTCTGCTGCTGTTTTTTTAAGTACTACGCAGATCCTGTTTCGTATCTAATTATTGCACCAATCAATCAACTTTGGCATCTAGCACCTAGCTACAAAATTTGCGTGTAAATCGATAACTAATGCCTCGTTGAGGTAGAGTTATAAAGTGGGTGGCTTTCAACGTTAACACATTTTACTGATCGCATTAAAATAATGAAACCTCATTTGATGGTGCAATTATCACAGTACGAGATCTCAGTTTTCCATCTGCCCAACCTTTTGGAGGCTTTGCCATTTATCTTAATGCACGAACACAAATCACTTCTGGACAAACCGATGTCGTTACAAGATTGATTATTAGATCATCGGTACCCATCCAAGCAGCAATAAACATTTAACAAACCGCCTAAAATCATTATGCATTTATTATGTAAGTTAGTTTAAAATACCAGGTCAGCAGGTTGTTTCCAACGCAAATTTGGAACTTGACCATCTACAACTAATCGAGCAGATGTATACATGAATCATAGCACTCCCACGTTTTGGGACATCAATTAAATTTTAGAAAATGTTTAATCTGCTGAATAATAGCAGATTGCGCACTATCCAAATTCTTATTAAATATCAGTTTAAAAAATTGAACACGGGTCGCAGGTTCAAAAGCACGTAAGCGGGCCATTCTTCTTTTTTAAGTGCAAATAAATTAAATAGACAAGCATCGTTTTTCAAACCAAGCCCTGTTTTAATGAGCGCCTTAAAAGTAGTTTTTCTATTTCGGTTTTATAAAGCCGTTCTAAGCGCACTGTTTTAGCTTAAAAACAGTACGTTAAGGAGGCCTATAATCGTACTGTTTTTAGTTTGTTTTTTTACGATGTTGGTAGTTCGATTTGAATTTGAAAGTTTGAAATGT
>JABXWE010057559.1:0-11325 GCA_014611495.1 Limonius californicus | reverse complement strand
CCTCCCATAACCGGACGCCTCCCATAACCGGACACCTCCCATAACCGGACACCTCCCATAACCGGACACCTCTCATAACCGGACACCTCTCATAACCGGACACCACCAATAATTGGACAAAAAGGGAGGACTATGAGTGTCCGCTTAATGGGAGCTTTCACTATACTTGTATTGTGTTAATATAAGTGGAAATTCTTATGTTATTGTTTTTGGATAAAACATTGATGCAATCGAAAAAGCATACACACTGTTGTTTCTTTGTACATACCCCTACCAATATGTTTTTGTATTTGTATGTATTTCTTATATAACTCAGTTTCTTATGAAATATTGGGTTTGTATATTCAATAACCGGCTTAAGCAAACTTAATGTATTTTACATCAGCCAGTCCATATTTTACTTTCTAAATGGAGGGGATGAAGATTGCACTGGGTAGAGCAAATATATCAATATAAACGCCACATTTCTTAATTACACTATTAAAGTTATATTTTAATGCAAGTTTTCAGAAATTTTGGATGGGCTAACTATGCATGGCAAACATTTTAAATGCGAAGCTGTTTGAATAAATGCGTACGTTGAAGTAAAAGAAGATCAAAAGAATTGTAATGATTGTGTTCAAAAACAAAATAAAACAAGAATACTACTTATTTATTTCTGTAATGGTATTAAAGGCGGTCGTGGGCTAAAGGTCAGGACGTTAGACTTTTACGCCGGAAATGCGGGGTTCAATCCCCAGTACCGGAACATCGGATTTTTAACGGCCGTTTTCCCTCGCAAGGCAATGGCGAACCAGCGAGGTATTCTGCTTAGTAAATCTTCTGTGAAGTAGAAGTGTTTACACTTCCGTGGTTCGGAGCCCACGTTAAGCTGCAGGTCCTCTTTCTGTGGTACTTTAAACGCGCAACACAGACGTGTGAGAGAAAATCGCTACGTCTCGTTAAGAGACGCAATGTTATCACACACATTGAATTCTAGGCAAGGTAGGCGTGCAACAGTTTGATAAAAATTATCTATAACTATTTTGTTGTTTTGGTGTCGAACTGACAATCATACTCTAGTTTTTGTAATTAAATAATTCGATTTGTTCGTCACTCATGCAGTTTGCCAGAATAATGCCTGTCTCTATTCTCAGTCTATAGGAGTAGATTTTGCTTATCTATTTAGGAAGATCCATGGTAAATGAATATTTGATGGATATATTAAGAGGACTTGCCTGTGTATTTCTAGCAAACCGGAAGTAGGTTACCAATGCTCAGCGTGAAGTATGCTGTTGTATAATCGACAAAATCCTACAAATATACTGAAAGAGTGCTTTCATATCGACTGCTTTAAAGTATAGTTAATTCCAAACCAAAGTTTGAAGGAAAATGTATGGGGACACCAAGAAGCAAATGAAAATAACTTTGTCATCGATCTTCTTTACCTAAAAACAACACGGGTTTAAGAAAGGTGGCAATGGGTACATTTATGGGTTGTGATACTGAATGTGAGATTATATTATTGTTTGGTTAGGCCTTCAGAACGTCAGTAACAATTCAGTATCACCCATAAATGGGCAGGATAAGTTTAAAAATATCGTAGGAAAAGATTACCATTTGAGGAAAAATAGTAGTTGCGGCTCAATAGCTTCATCAATTTTTGTAATAATATAGAAAAATATTGAAAATAATAGGCCCTTTATACCGGATTCGATTAAAACATCTTTAAACTCCCATTTATTTTTATGAAATACAACATAACCCTAAAGCCTCCGAAATGTTTCATCCTTCTTGAACGCAAACTGTATAAATAGACCTCGACGGCACTGTAATCGAGTTGCAGTTACCTGATGCATCAAGATAAGTGATGGTAACAAAGCATAAGGTAATGCGACCATTAACCGTAACTTAGTTTAAAACATACAGGTTTCGTACTAGCTAACAAGTAACAAACTTTTAATAAGTTGCCGATGAAGCGCGGGATGCGGTAACAGAATTAACTTAAAGTTGAAAATGTTCGCTTATCTTGCCAATGAAGATAATAATCTAATTTGCTTAAACTTATTGTACAATAATGTTTTGTCCACAGGTGCTTGTGGATAGCTAGAGGAGGACAGTATGAACGAATTGGATTCGCTGAGACAAGAAGCAGAGACTCTCAAGAATGCTATTAGAGTAAGTTCAATTGTTCGGTTAGTGCCTTTTCCAAAGACCGTAGTGGGTGGTTGGTAACCGTTGGCCCAGTCAGTACGTCAATAGAATAATTTCCTTTATTTGCACAACTCGATACATGCATGTACAGGGCAAGTCATCGGAATATAAACTTGCTGTTATATTGTTATGATTTAGATCTGCCAGTAAACCAATCCATATCTTGGCTGTTTATGACATCTTCTATTTAGTACGTTGTACAGAATTAACCTCCGGCGCAAAACTTGTTATAGTAATGCATTAAACAAATAACATCGTAAATATACCAAACGTGATTAATTCGCCGTCTTAAATAATTAAGCGTGTCACGATGCAGCAGAAGGGTGTCTTGTCTTGATTAAAGCTATCGTCTAATTTCGTGAGGTTTTGTTTTTATAAACAAATATTGTACACAATAACAAAACTAACTTTTTTCATATTCCCCAAGCTTGACTGCATTTTTGGCGTGTGTTTTTTCAGGCCCGCTGTAAATCTTCTACGTCGTTTGTAAACGATATAGCCAAAATGCAGGTTAGTTGGGATGGCAACACCGTCTTCTATCGAAATTTAAAGTTCCAAATTTTCTACAATCAGGTTGCTTAGCTTACATTGTAGCTAGTTATTGTTTAATAAATAAGACTTTAAATGTACTGTTTAATAATAGAGAAATGAATAATATATGCGCTTGCAACATTAGCTATGCCTTGCCGTAATAGCGTAGTGGTAAGCCGTACTTTATGCGTCTTTTTAAGTGTAGGAGAGTCCTAAAGCTTTTTTATGGATTTTACATGACTGGAATTTCTATCGAAATTAATCTGTCGAAATAAAAATAGTTAAAAAATTTCGATTTGGATTGAGATTAAAGTTTATTTTATATATTACTTGTTTTCGTATTGTATTAAATAGAGGTATGCCTTCATCGTATTCGGATAACATTTAACAGCTCCAAAGTTTACTGCTATTTTGCTTTTCATACTCGAGCCAATTTATTAAATCGAAATTCATTAGAAATTGCAGTAACTTAGTATTTTCCATTTAAAAAATGAAGACATGGACAAAAAATAGGATTTGTTGAGGTTTGCACACCTTGTGTGTATAAAACAAAACTTCCCACTAGGCTATTACCCCAAGTCACAGCTGATGTAACCGCGTACAGCAACATACGTGCTTGTTTTGTGTGTGATAAATTTCTAAATATCAAATAGATATCAGGCAGTGCAGGAAAAGCTTTATCTTTCCAATTTACTGTGATAACATGTAGCAAATTGGACACACATTGAACACAATACAAGTTTTTTGTATTGCCCATGTTAAACTCCCATGTATTAGTTACGATGCAATACCCGGTATATTTATTAAATGCAATTTAAATCGAAGTTGCATTTTTATTTGCTAATCATGTTTTATAGTTTGTTGATATTTTTTACGTAATAGTAAAATCACACAAGCGGATCTTAAAGTTAGTTAATTTTATCACAATGTAGGTACTATGCATAAAATATCATACGAATCTGAAAAAGTAGCAAAAAAGAAAAATATGGAATGATTCTGGAAAACACAACTTAGTAATAAGTAAATATAATAATAATAATTTTGTGGTCCAGTGGTTAGAGGCTGCGGTGCGGAAGGCCGAGAGTTGAAATGTGCGACTCGATGCCTGGCGGACGGCCTATCTAGTCGCTTTAAATAATTGGGTATCTGCGTTCGAATGAACAAGGGGCGATAATGCTGTTTTCTACTGCGAGATGCACACCGCGTGTTATGAATTGGGCACGCGGCAAGCGGGGTGTAAGACCAAGGATATGGGAACTGTGACCTCCCGGCTTGCAATCCAATCTAATGGGGTGTAAAACCTCACCAATATTAATAATTTAAATATGCTAATGCGTCTCATAGGACGTATGTCTATAATACGGAAAGCTTCATGGGTTTTAGTCGCTGTTTTGTAATTTTCGATGGAGGTAGGAAGCTGTGTTGCAGTCCCACGCATGTAATAGCTAGTGTAAAAAAAATTATCTAGGAGTAGTATCCTCGTCAGTATTCTTTCAATATCCTCTTGTAAAAGACAATCTGTCCTGCCATAAAAGAATGTACACATACAGGATTACAGGCTATTATTACGGAATTTGGCAACTTTTTCAAGGATTTTCAAGTTTTTAACAAGTTAACAATTTAAACTTATTTCTGAATATCTTGAAACCTACTTTCAAGGAGTTATTCTAAAATACATTTTTAGACAATTAGAAGAATGGTTGTAGGAATTATAGGGATGCTAAGAAATGTATTAAATTAGTTGAATAATTTTCTTAGGTTAGTGAGATCTATTTTGGAAGCAGAATATGGGGATTGTTCAGAAATTAATTAGCAATTCAAATAATTTACAAAAATTGCCTAAGAAGCTTGACGGCATAGCAGAATAACTCTGAAACTAATCTCGTGTAAATTGAATTGTGTAGAAGTCGTAGGTATGGTTGTGAATTTCACGAGTTGTTTTCGATTTGTGGAGATATTTTGGGATTCCTAAAAATGGTGGCAGTTTCCGAAGGCGCGTGCTTACAAAATACATATGAGGAATTATTGTCAATAGGCTGAGGATTGTTTATGAATTGTGGAAATTTAAATTACTAGGTAAACAAGTTAAAATAAATAGTACTTGTGTCGTGCGAGCTATAACCTATTGCAAACATTTTAAGAATAACAAGGATATGGGGATATTTTCGAATTGTGGGAATTTCGGAAATTGTTATAAGTTTTAAATATGGATAGAATGTTCAAGGGAGAGATAATTGTCAAATGTTGTTTAGGGAATTCATAAAAAATAAGAAGTGATTGCTGATTTGTCGTGGAAGTTGTTTAGGAATTGTAGGAATTCCAAAAATTTAAGGAATTGTATGTGTGTCAAATATTGTGAGATAATTCATCTAAAGATCGTCTAGGTGCAGTTTTTGTAAATTGTAGGAATTGTCATTTTGAAGATTACTCGAAACCCGAATACGGGATTGTTTCAATTATAAATATTCCATTTACCATAAGGTAAAACATTCAATCGGTAGATCAAAAAGTAGAGAAAGTTCCTGAGAACGAAAAAAGCAAAGCAAGAGATTTCGTAGGAGTGAATTCTTCACATTTTAAATTTAATTCTAAGGCAAAAAGGGCGATATTAAAAACACTTATGTTGCATTTAATACTATTAATGTAATTCGCAATTAATCCCTTTTCGCCTGGGACATTTCAGGCGTGAAGCTCAAATATAAATCCTGAAAGGTTAGAGGTCACAAACAAAGCAGAAAATTTCATATTGTGTCCTTGGACTTCACATATCGCCCATTCCTGCACGTGCACTTTCATGTATGCTGCGGTTTCTATTATCTTTCACATATCAAAAGGATTTAGTAGTGCGAGATCAATCGGTGCAATGCTGTAATCGGATTTAATAGGATATCGCGCCATATTTCTCTCGTGTTCGGGGAACAGAAGCACTCAATATCAGACCGGTCCTGTTTGAGCTTCACATTGGAGGCCCCTGATGATTCAAGCTGTCATCGAGCCGATGTCGTATGCAACTGATTGCTGTGGGGTTTCTAGTAATACGTTAGAAATCGCTACAATTAAGATGCAATGCGTTTAGCTCGCTGCTCTGCACTCAATCCCGAATAATTTCTGGTATCCAATCGTCATCGTTGGTTCTGCTTATGTCTCAGTGACTGAAGGTTAATTGCCGTATTTGTCGTCATCAGTGGTTAAGCTGGAAGTATATTGATAAGGTGGATGTTGATTAGTGGCACAAAGGGTTTTCTCGCAGCTTGGAAACTACATTTTAGAGGTAAATATGTATATCTCTAATATGTAAATTTTAAACCACTATCAAATTATCGTCGTGTCTTAAAAAACAGTCTCTATTTTAAATTTCTGATGATGATTTGCCGTGGAAAACAAAACGTGTATTTTTTACTTAATCCATAAAGGTTATAACATTTACTACAATTATTTAATGGTTATCAACGTACAGTTCCGTTGTTATAGTATTGCTCTGGGCCAAGATATTAACTTTGGAGTGCATACCGTCCTCGTTGGTGTTATTCCTAGGCGTTACAAATTTTGGCGCCCAACGTGGGGCATCAATACCGTTTGAAGACCTTCATAGGCTCTAAACACCTTTGTTTCTAGAGACTTGTGTGTCCGATGTTTTTACTTATTTTTATGCTAATTTCATGGTATGCACGTACAAAAACCAATATATGAATTTTATTTCATCTTAAATTTTTGAATTTTATAAATGTATTTTTTCAAGTTAAATATATTGAACCTTAAAAGGTTCGTAGGTTGTAGGTACTGTGCCTAGTCGGTCTAAGGGATAAAGCAGCCCTGCATAACATAAGCGATTACGATCTTTGAATACGTTTCTTTAAGCCTTTCGCATGTCGTAGAAGTCGATTAAATTGCTTGCTAAATCTTGGTTGATATTATACAAGTTATTTTAAGATCTTTAATCAATAAAGCTTGATATCTAAAAAAATAACGTTTTCTACTTTGGCGCTGAGGAGAAGCACGTGGCAGAGAAGATGCCGGTGCCCAGCAGTGGGATGAACAGGCTGTTAATAATGATTTAAATATAATTGTATTCCAACTAATTACAGAATTACTTTACGATCACAACGGAATAGATTTAAAGGTATCCACATTACACCCATCATACTGTTTTTTTTTACATTAAATCTCAGTACTATTCATTTATAACTAGAAATTTATAAATTGCTCTTACTAGCTTTGTAAATCTTTGTGTAGAAACAAAAACTGTTTGTTGTTGAACTCCGCTACCCCTTTTTAGTCCGCCCGACATCTATTAAACAATCAGTAGGACAGAATAAAAAGAATCTACAAAACTGGACAAACCAATCGCTTAATAAAAGCTCGTTGTTGTCTAATCTAATTTGAATTGTTTAAACTTTCTGTTAAACTGCACGAAACATAGTCTTATTTTAGAGAATTCCGTAGGGTATGAGTAAAATGAATAAAACATTTTTTTTAAACTATCCCGTTCATCAAATATTTTTTTTTCTAACAATGAAATGTTGGAAGGGACGCCCTATAATCTAAATACTCTTAAAATAAGTAAGTAGTTCCGCATCCGACAGCCACTTTAACCCTGTTTGAAGTAGTTAGTGACGTGACACACTAACCTAAGGGGACCGACGGTTTTAGGTACTCTCCGAGGCACCACGGGTAGCAGTGTGTGAGCGAAGATTTCCATCATCCATATAAATGATCATTGTATAACTTTGAGTACTGTTTGGCCAGTACTCGCATTATTTGTCCGTCACGCTGCTTCCAACACTTTCTTAATACCAGAACACCAATGTAATAATAAGAAAAATACTTAGTGATAAGGGCGTTGCTCCTTGGAACACTCCGCACATCAATATTCCATGTTCGTTGCATCTGTTTTAACGATTTTTTGGTAATGCATTGCTTGTTGGATGGATGCCAATGTTGTGATACAATTCATAACTAGGAAATGATGAATAGGAAAAACAACAACCGATTCTTATGAAACAAATGGATTACATCGACCCACTTATTTCTCGGATGTTTGTTTCGTGTCATTCAGCAAGAGAATTTTCTGTGGTTTAACTACAAAGGTGAAAGCATTTTCAGTTAGTTATATCGAATTAAATATCTAGTGTTCTCTGGATTTATTCTTGATGAATTTAATGCCATTTCGACAGTACCCTGAAATTTCTTTCTGGTTATTTCGTAAACACATGGTCTCAAGACGATGGTGGGCTCCTTAACTTCTTTGACAATTTTTACTCATCAAAAGGCTTAGTTTATTCGCTTTCAGACAAGTGATTTGTAGAGAGTTTTAGAAATACATAAAAATGATCTTAAGGTTTAGTGTACTACAATAACTAGGTATTTCATATTTATGGAAGCAAATAAACTTCTTAGTTTTTCAGTAATATCACAAAATTCAGATTCTACTGAAACTTGTAGTTGTTAACAAAAATAAAAGAAAAAAACGGAAAATGGCAGCCATTTTTGTGTTCGCCTATTCTTTTTCTTTTGCCCGCTGTGTCTGTGATAATTGGTTCTCCTAAACTTTAAACTGGACTTTAATGCAATCTACCTGTAATCAAAATATTAACAACTTTTATGTCATTTCTAGAGCAATACACAACAAATTTGCATATGTTTGATAGCAAACTGTATGTTATGCTTGCATTTAGTTGTAATATCCTTCGGAAAACGGGTTATATTATTGGAATTTATATCCATCAAAAAGAAAAGTATTAACAACTTTTGTGTTATTTCTAGTGCAATACACGACGAATTTGCAGGTTTTTGATAGCAAACTGTATGTTGTGCTTGCATTTAGTTATAAATAACCTTCGGAAAACTGGTTAAATTATTGGGATTTATATCCATCAAAAAGAAAAGTATTAACAACTTTTTTGTCATTTCTAGTGCAATACACGACAAATTTGCATGTTTTTGATAGCAAACTGTATGTTGTGCTTGCATTCAGTTATAATATCCTTCGGAAAACAGGTTGTATGATTGGAATTTCTAACCATCAAAAAGAAAAATATTAACAACTTTTGTGTCATTTCTAGTGCAAACACGACAAATTTACATGTTTTTGATAGTAAACTGTACGTTGTGTTTGCATTGAGTTATAATATCCTGTAGAAAACGGGTTATTGTTATTTTTTACCACCAAGAAACAAAATATTAACTACTTTCGTGTCATTTCTAGTGCAATGCATGATGAATTTGCAGGTTTCTGACAGTACACTGTGCGTTTTGCTTGTACATAGTTATAATATCCTGTAGAAAATGGGTTGTTGTAATTTCTTACCGTCAAAAAACAAAATATTAACTACATTTTGAATATCCTCCGTATGCGGGCTGCTTCATTGCATACAGGCGTACAGACAGACTGTTTGGATGGAGGAGCTGCAACGCACAGTCGTCGAAGAATTGACCAATTTTGTCTATAGCCGGGTTTGGTCTTATTTGAGCGGTGCGATATCCGCACTCAGGTTAAATAACCGGTTAGGGGCCTCGGTGGAGTAGTGCGGAAACGCACTGTCACTCAAGGTTACGCGAAATTTGGTCCGATCGGTCGAGGTTTCGAATCTCGGCTGGGGCGACCGCATTTCACTTAGTTAAGTTTAGGGTGAATGTTGTAGCATGTAAGGGGCGCCCGCCCCCCTGAAGTAATGCGAAAGTGGTTTCCAGGGGAGACGGACGGTAGTATGAATAAATGAGAAAAAAAAGGTAAAATAACCGGTTGAACTAAGATGGGCGGCCACGTGCTCAAGAAACCAGTGACCAAAAACAAGTAGAATTAAATGTAAAATGTCTTCATCTGAAAAGTAACATTAGAAATCACCTGTTTTGGAAGCACTGAACACTGTAAGTGCTATCTCTTTTCGTTTCACAAGTCCCGCAGTGCATTTCATAAACTTTAGAGCGGCAATCTGCAAGACTTGAGCTCGCTCTAATAGCCTATACGAACTAAGGAGCTGGAAAGAGAACAATATAACTATACAAGTGTTGTGGCGGTTCGTACTGCAAAGGGCCAGCCGTCAAATAAGACGACACTCGACTATACTACAATAGAAAGTGTATCGGCTTTGCGTGGTTTCTCTCCAACTAATTTTTCTCGTGCTGTTCGAGGATTGTAGGAAGTCGGGTATTAACTAATTGGGGGTTTTCTTGTGCTGATTTTCAATGTTGATATCAACTTTTTGCCGGAAGCCCACGCGTTCGCATTTCGCAAGTTCCATCAGGGTATCGGAGCGGTTTTTTTTAAATGTGGACTTGAACATCGACGTTCACAACAACAGGTCTATGCGGGAAGCTATCAGATACGTTCTGGTTACATTTAGAACTCTGCCTAAGCGCCCAGTTGACACAAAACCGAGTTCGCGGTTATGTTGTAATCCCTCTGCCAAATTTCAGTGTGCAAGGTTTTAAGGTGTTCAGAACCGTTTAGCTTTCCATCCATTGGATTACTTATGTCATTCTCGACATACCACCAATTATTGTGGTGGCTGTTGACCTCACCTACATAAACTGCTAACTGAGGCTAGAAAAGGAATTCTAGTTCCGGCTGTGTTGAAATAATGAGCAGATACGCTGCTTTTCTAAATATTCTAGATTAAGAAGATTGATCTCTATGTTATTGTTATGGCTGTTGAGGTAGTCGCTTATGTAGGTAGTCACAAAGGTAATACTAGGGCACAAGTAGAAAAATGTCTTGTCGGAACGCAATTGGATCAGCGCTTTAAAAAAGAATGAAACACAACAAGCTTGTGACGTAGACGTTGGTGTTGTGTGCAACGGACGAGTGTTGACTGTGCTTCTACCTATCACCGCCCGCTATCCATCCATGGGCATATAAGGAGCCCAGATTTCAGTGAGAAATTCTTTCGTGTTAATTTTGGTTTCCTTTTTTTGTGTTATAGATTGTTTACGGAAAATAAATTATTATTTTTCTTTGTTGCCAGGTGATTACAAATCGTAACTCTGTTTCCAAATCTTCTACGGGGACAGTGTTTCGTAGAGTTCTGTCTTACTTTCTTAGGATATTGCTTTACATACAAGGTAGAGCCATAAGATTTGAAAATGTTATATGCAGCAATTTTATACTCTTGAATGAATTTGGAGGTTGTTTCGATATGTATTTTTTGGAGCCTCAAGACATCTATTTCGTTATCTTCAGCATTTTATTCTCGTTGAGGTACAATACTCGAACTGAAAGTCCGATATTTATTGTCAGCGACCATGAGAACGGCCGCTGAATGAGTTGTTCTTATTAACCGGATAAGCTGCTACCCAGGGTGTACCACGAGGAGGGCATCTACACGTACATCCCACTGTAATGTGTTTTACACCAAACATGTCCTGTACTAAGCTTTAAAAACCCAAAATGCTATCCTCAATGGCTTTATATAATACATCAGACAATCTTCTTGTATTTTATTTTTACTTTCCCATACCGTATAGGTATAGGGTAAGTATTGAATTCATGAAAATTTTCGAAATCGAGATTTTAACGGAAATATCCGTTTTGGGTCTCTAGGAACCCAAAAAAGTGGTTTTTAAAAAATGTCTGTCTGTGGGTGGGTATGTACGACGTACGTA
>JABXWE010057554.1:0-10745 GCA_014611495.1 Limonius californicus | reverse complement strand
CACCTAAAGCAACTATAGGCACGTACTTAGTAATATTTTCTTATTTTTTTTCGTTCGTTCATACTAATAATTAATATTTTTATATCCAACATTATTTTTTATGTATTTTAAATTATGACAGTATGAACGTCATATTTATGTTTATAACTTAGCTATTGAATTCTAATAACAGAACTGGGATGTAAAGCGTTACTGTAATTATTAGCTAATATTTGCATCTTCTTTCATTTAATTTTGCAAATACATGCGTAAGAGTTGCTACGTGGTTTTTGTTGTTATTTGACTGAAATGCTAAGCGATAGGGAAAAATTTACTTGAATAGCAGAATTATAATAAATATTTTACAGCTAAAGTTAACCTTTAATTAAATTTGTGTGATAAGTAGCTAAATTAGTTGCCTTTGTATGAGTTGTAATGTACATAGCTACATAAAAAAGCTAGCTTGTAGTGCAGTTTAGCTACAGATTTTGGTAAGACGCTTGCAGTATATTTTTTAAAATAATTTTTACTGTAAATTAGTTGTAATATACGTAGCTGTAAGATGCTTGTAATGTATTTTCTAAATAATTTTAACTGGAAATTAGTTGTAATATATGTAGCTACATAAAAAAGCTAGCTTGTAGTGCAGTTTAGCTACAGATTTTTGTATGATGCTTGTAGTATAATTTTTTAAAATAATTTTAACTGGAAATTAGTTGTAATGTACGTAGCTATATAAAAAAGCTAGCTTGTGGTGCAGTTTAGCTACAAATGTTAGTAAGACGTTTAAAGTGTAGTTTTTTAAACAACTTTAACTGAAAATGAGTTGTAATGTACGTAGCTACATAAAAAAGTTAACTTATAGTGCAGTTAGCAACAGATTTTAGTAAGATGCTTGTAGTAATTTTTTTAAATAATTTTTGCTGTAAATTTGTTGCAATATACGTAACTTTATATAAAGAAGCTAGCTTGTAGTGCAGTTTAGTTACAGATTTTAGTAAGATCCTTGTAGTGTACGTTTTTGAATAATTTGAACTGGAAATGAGTTGTAATGTACGTAGCTACATAAGAAAGCTAGCTTGTAGTGCAGTTTAGCCGCAAATTTTAGGAAGACGCTGGTAGTTTATCTTTTTAAATAATTTTTACTGAAAATTAGTTGTAATATACGTTGCAACATTAAGAAGCTAGCTTGTAGTGTAGTTTAGCTTCAAATTTTAGTAAGACGCTTGTAGTTTATCTTCTTAAATAATTTTTACCGAAAATTAGTTGTAATATACGTAGCTACATTAAGAAGCTAGCTTGTAGTGCAGTTTAGCTACAAGACACTTGTATTTTTTGAAATAATTTTAACTGAAAATTAGTTGTAATATATATACGTAACTACATAAAAAGGCTAGCTTGTAATGCAGTTTAGTTACAAATTTTAGCAAGACGCTTGCATTTAAAAATAATAATTTTAACGAACATTAAATTTGATCGAGTGTGCTTTGATTGAAGTAAATGAAAATTAAAATATAATATTTAAAAATAGAAGAAATATTCCCGAAGTACATTGTTTCAATATTAAAATTATTATTATTATTATTATTAAATAGGTATTATTATTAAAATTGTTGTTAATTTAAACTTATATTTACAAACGTTATCCAAGCGAAAAACTTACAATTACATTAATTTTATTCCAATTCAGGGATATTATTATACAATACCCAAGTGAACGTTGGTTTTTTCCATAGTTATACCTGGTTAATGTTTCTTAAGGGTCCCGGGTTACGCACATTCGTCGCCCGTTCACGTACAGTCAGGAGAGTTAAGGCAGTGTGGTCTCCGGTCAGTACTTGGGTGGGTGACTCGAAGGTTGCGTTAACGCGGCGCCTCTCTTCCACGAGTATTGATCACTGTGGGAGAGTAGATCAATAACCCCCCTTATGGGGGAGGCCCTTACCCAACAATGGGATGTTGCGGGCTAATAAGAATAATAATGTTTCTTAAATTTGTAAGCTAAAAATGTTAACATTTCTTTTACAAGTGTACGTACGAAGATTTTTTAGAAGTATTTTTGGCTTTTGTGCCACTTCTTTCATAATACATAACTCACATTTGTTCAACCAGTATTTATTCTGGTTAATTAGTCCCGTTTAGACTTATATCATGTTGCTCCCGCTCCCTCACATGCCTTCAATCTATCGCCATTTTTATTATTTTTGTTATTTGTGTAGATAAATGTTGTGCGTGGTCTTGATTCTTGGATCTACTGGCTCTACTTCTTAGATCAATCAATAGTAATAAGAAGCGTTATCACGGTAGCGACTTCGATATCGATTTTGCAGACTTTCTTCCTAAATTGGGAGTAGAACAGCCGAATTTCGTATTGTGAGCGTGTACTATCGCTTACCTAAAATCTTTAAACCACATTTCAGTTTAGTGCAAGTTAGGTATTGCACAATATTGAGTCTGCCTCGCATATTTCGATATTGATTTAATTATTGACTACCTATTAGAGCAGGATCAAAGTACAGTGTAGTTATTGTACCGAATATGAATTTGTTGTCGACAGAATAGAGTGGTAATGGCGCCAGAGCGTGAAGTAACCCATAAGTTACTGGTCTATTATAAAATTCATTCACCTGTCAGTCGCTTCCATACATATTCTAATAGCTTCCATATACGAGGATACAGACGTATAATTGTAAATAAATTTATACGTGTTTGACATCATAATATAAAGTTAATCATAAGCGGTACAACAAGCACGGCAAGTCGAGTTATTTTGCTCGATCTCGACTATTTATAGGGTCGTATTCGTATTGTTCGTGGTTGTTACTGTAGTCCAAACACCACGTCTACCCACTCACACTGGCGCCCTGTTTAATTATCGCAGATAAAACTAATGTAATTAAAGCTAAATAACGAATAAATTACTGTTTACTGCTGTAGTAATGATGTAATAGAATATGGTAACAGAAACAATCACAGTCAAAATTAAGTGGGTCTTTTTAACAGCTCATATTATTTATTTGTCCGTGTGCCTTCCTACGTTACCGCGTATGATAATGACTATTGATTTGTTTATATAATAATCTTCAACACAGGCGTAATGAGTTATTGTTTGCGCGCACATATATCAATTATATCTAGGATGAAATAAAAATATGCAGGCGTGACACAGAATACAATAATAATTAAATATTAATCAAATAATCACTGTCATTCTTTTTTCAGGATTTCAATCAAAATCGAAATTGGTTACATGAGCTTCCCTCGCAAGTTTTGCCGAGAAAGAATTTATTATTTAAATTTTTTGTTTGATCGAGTTATTCCAACCTTCGTTTAAAATTATTAACAACTCTTAACTAATTTGTATGCTACAAGATTCGGCGTAAGAGTGAAATAATTGTTATAATTCAATGATTAATATCTTCTTCATTGTTTCTTTCCTTCTTGACATTGACATACAAATTAAAAATTGTTGAAACTATTAATAATATTATATTGTTTATTAATTAACATCTTATTAAAACAAATGTAGAAGTTAAGCACATACAATATTAAAGATGTGCTGAGATCGCATTTTACAATGATTATGCTTATCTCCTTTCTACAAACAAAATTTTCATGTTTTACATAAGTTAGGTATTGGGAAAACATAACAGTGTTATAAATCAGTGGTGTAGGGGAAAATGTCGAGGTCCTAAAGTGGATCAATTACAAATAAAAATATTTTTCTTCTAGTACATTAATGGATGCTATTTTTGACCAAAAATCATGAATAGATTCAGCCAAAAACCTAAGTTTGGTAGTAAATTATATCAAACAATTAATTAAAGCAATAATACAGAAAATTACTGAAGTGTTGTACAAGAACAACAGTATACAGGGCTTTCCAGCGCAGTTAACTATAAAAATGCATAGTAAACACCTATAAGCACTTTTCTTCTGGTTTAACTGCGTTGGGAAATCCTGTATAATGACAAAATCAAGAAGGACCTTATACAGGGTTTCTCAGCGCAGTTGATACAAGCAAAATGTATGTGGGTATATATCATGCATTTTGTTTATGGGTCAACTGTGCTGAGCAACTCTGTGTAATGACAAGAACACGAACATTATACAGGGTATCCCGGCGCAATTAAACCATCAATAAAATGCATGTGGGTATATATTACCCATTTTGCTTATGGTTCAACTGTGTTGGGCAACTCTGTATAATGACAAGAACAAGAAGAAGATTATACAGGGTTTCCCAGCACAGTTGAAACATAAGCAAAATCCATGTGGGTATATAATATGCATTTTGTTTATAGCTCAACTGCGCTAGAAAACTCTGTATAATGATCTATAATGTTTTAGACATTATTAGGCTAAGAATGTGTCACAATGAAAATATATTTATCCTTCAAATGAAGCAAAAATCTAGAAACGTGTGTTTATGTACTTGAGTTCTGTCACAATCTTGCTAGAATAACAATATCCTTTTTCAGTATTTTTGTGGTACAATGGATAAGCCATCGGCTTTGTTAGTAGCAATCTTAAGTTTAGACGCTGAGTGGAATAAGAATTTACTTACTTATTTTATTTAAATTAATTTCACGATTTGTACAGTTCACACTTAGTTTACGTTTACCTACCTATTCCATTATTATCATATAATTAAATTAAAACTTACAACTGAAAATTCAGTCAATAATATGCAACAATTAAAAAATAATACAATGGAATCTTGCTAACTTGAACCTCTATAATTCAAATTTTTTTATCGCTCGAACTAGAAGTTGTATACCAACAAAATGCCTATTCGAGTGTTCATACTTTTATATGGGCAACTAGAATTTCAATAGTCGAATTTGATGAGTCAAGGCTATTTTAATTTCCTAGATTAGGGTTGCTATTAGTAACTATTTCTGTAACTCTAAGTTAAATTTGTCAGAAATAATTGAGGGTTTTTACTCCAACGGTGATTTATGACAGTCTTCCGATCCATAACCATTTACACTTTCGACAGCGGCATGTCAACTGAATTTAGTTAAATAGTATAGTATAGCATTCATTGTAGACATCGAACAGTGCGTATTTTCCATTCTTGCTATATAATAAAGATTAAATATGTGTGTAATTTATGAGCTATTTTTGACAATTTAAATTATTTTTGACTTCCCCTCAAATTTGACTTATCCACTTTCGACTGTATATATATAGATAATCCGTCCAAGATTGAAACCTGATATTTCTGCCTATTTTACAAATTCCCATTATTTACTGTGGAAAAAACATTCAAAATATATTGAATCTGATGTTAAATAAAGAAATACGTCTTGCATTTTCTATTACTTTGTTAGGTTTTCGTTTAATTTTAATGTTCACAATTATTTTGTTACAAAGCCAATACTATGTAGTAACAGCGTAAACGTTCATAGCCAAAAAATCTTGGCAACATAAAATTTTGAAAAATAAACGTTCTAAAACAGTTTGAGTACAGTTCATTTCGCTGAGAACCCTTGTACAGAAAAATCTGCGTAAATGCCTTGACATTACTTTCTAAATTAGAACCGTACAATTAAAATCAGTAAATCAGGAACAGCATGTGCCCCTAACATTCACATCCCCCCTGCGGTACTGTAGGGTTTGAAGGGACTTCCGATACGCCACTGTACTGAAGCAATGCAAAGCTCGCAAAACAAAATAAAGAAGCAGATATAGTGAGAAATTTTTCATCTAAAAACAGTAAAGAACAATGATAGTACATATTATTAACAAAAATTAAAATATCATTCATTAAGATCCAGCTGATTCAGCAGCTCTCAAAAGATCTTGTCGTTAGGTTTTTAAAAC
This sequence comes from Limonius californicus, assembly GCA_014611495.1. NCBI lineage: Eukaryota > Metazoa > Arthropoda > Insecta > Coleoptera > Elateridae > Limonius > Limonius californicus. Next base: position 4,937 of record JABXWE010057554.1, on the reverse strand, counting down.
GGCACTTGTAACTTAAAACACCGATCGCATTCAGGTAAATGTACATATTGCGAAGACGCTGAGGTTACCTAGGGGTTGTGACTCAAGCAAGAACCTTAAATTTTCTGTTTTTAATTCATGATTTAAGATTACCCTGTTTAGTCGAACTATTCTTATTTATGTTAAACTATGTATCAAAATTAGCTGTCTTAGTTAGCTTACATGAGTAATAAGTTACTTTTCATGGATCGGATTAAATTGTTGTATTATTGTCTGCCTCTTAATTACATAATTTTCAAAATTAAGACGTAAACACCGCAAAGCAGTTGTCAATGGACTTTTGTGCAAAGTAGATATTTATTATTTATTAATAGGTACTTAATTTAAAAATGTGGACACCGTGGACTGATAGCGAACATTTAATTACGCGAAAATATATCAAATGTAGCGGTAAATCTACTTGATTGCGGTAAAATTGTTAAATCAAAGATTAAATGAAGATTATACTGCAATAGAGTGTTCTGAAAGTACATTGCTAGGAAGCATTAAACGTATCGGATTTTAACATGAAACCATAAACAAGAGTAAAGTTGATATGGAATCAAACAGATTACAAGCGAGTATCTCCAAAACATGAAATCATATCGCCGAGGAAATAGAAATGGCGATGGATTAGGCGAGACTTGGTAGGACTCGCACGGTATTGTACAGAAAAGTTGGATTTATTCTAAGTGTAATTTTATTATTATTAAAAATTATAAATTCATATTTATACCTAAAAAATGGATATTTGAAAATATTGAACTTTCAAATGAAATTCCTAAAGCCGGGTTTGTTATTTTAACTTGGTTAAATGTTAACTAGCGTTTCAAGGCACCCTTCGGTGAGGCAATAATGACATAACTTGAAAGAAACTATAATAAGGCAACGTCTTGATTGAATAAGATAGTGAATCGGCTTGTCTTGTGTTGACAAGAAATATCTTGCGAATTCAAGGAGCCTATATAAAAAGGAATTATGCAGGTGACAGTTTTGATAGCATGTGTTATCGAATTACTAGTCACATTTTTTAGATTAGGAAATGGTATTACTCCTGAAAAAGGATGAGAAACACAAGATCTAAATAATATGGTTTTAACAGGATGGAGCTCCGCCCCATTGCATACTGGTAATATCCAGTAATTAAGTAATTTTCCTCAATCGCTGTGTTGGGAAAAGAGGTGTGATAAAACGATCCTCACGCCCACCATATCCCACCCGATTTAATGTTTACGAGAATGTTTAAAACAAAATATAGGGATAGATGACGCTATTTAAATAATTTAAAAGAATCGTATGGATATAACTGGTGCATGCTACAACAAACTACAGATTTGATAAGAAATCAATGAAAACATGCTTTGAATACATTGTTGTTGTTTGTTCTGTTTTATTAAAATTGTTATTTAGTTAATGTTGAAGGCTTAGACCGCAGGCTGACGTTTCGCTAACCGTAGCATGTAGCGTTACGAAACTGTGGTTTTGTGATGTTTACATGTTCTAAGGCTTTCTACGCGCTACTTTTCATGGACCATAGCAAGGCATTTCTTATATTTTGCATATATTCACAATAATAGTAACATCTTTAAAAAAGAAACAATCAACTATCCTAGTAGATTGGTTTGGTAATTTCTAAGGCGCAGATCTGCTGATTGGTTCTACATACAAGGCGAAGGCAAAGTTTGTTACTTTGTACTTTCTCTCAAAAATTCTGTTATGTAAGGTTGATACACAAAAATCTTCTATTAAACAATATCAAACAGTTCGCGTCTTCACATTTCATATACAAATCGCTGATTCCATATCTTTGAAGTCATAGACCTAACCTTAAAACTTTAGCAACCTTGAAATGTGTAAACATATTATTATATGTATATATTTTAATTTTTGGTATAATGCAGTAGTTCTGTCCTACTTACGACCAAAACTCTATACTGACCTCTTATATTTTCCAAGTTTCAATAACAAGAAGAATAATTACACAAGTTTTATTTTCGTATACACCAAACACTGTATTGTAAACAACTTTTTTGTTGGACGATCCCGTTTATTATTACAATTAATAATAGCGTTTATAAGAATGTCTGTTTCTTTTTAGAAAACAACAAATCAACAAGAAGCAGACACTGATTCTAATGAAATTGATACTTCCTCTAGTAAAAAATTTGATGTAATTAAACTATTTTGCATTATAATCGATCTGCCAAATTACTTCACATGTTAAACGGTAACAAAGCTGTCTGATGTTTTAATACGCTGTGAAAATGTAATAGCACAAAAAATGACCTAAGGAAAATTTGATATTAATAGAAACCAATTTGCCTGTCCAGAAGATTAACGATAACATCGCGATTATGTATATTATTCTAAAACGAACGTTAATATTTTGGACGTAGATTTTTATTAATAGTCAGATGAAATTATCTGTCCTAATTACAGTCAAAATGTTGTCCGAATAATCATCAAATTCTTAAATTCAATGATTTGGAAAGACGACCTGTGCAATCTCCTAAGAATATTCTATGATAAAGACCACACAAGGTTTTTCATTTTTATGTTTATTTATTTCCTAAAACAGTTATCTGCTATATTTTTATTTTTCTCACAGCCTGTTTGATGTTAGTAAATACCAGCGTGTTGTACTTACAAGTTTAAACTATCCAACATCAGTTGAAATCAATGTAACCTTTTGGTTTTTGATTGCTTCCTCTGTTCATTCGCAAGCTATTGTAAATAATTTGCGGAGGCTACTGTGAATAAACAGTTTTTCGTCGATAAGTCTGTTGTTTATAAGTACTATCAGTGTCAGTATCTGAAAACGCAATGGGTATAAAAATTCTAAATATAGAGTCAAAATCTACGTTAGAACTGATATATTAATATTTTATCCGCTTAGCGGTGTCATTCTTTTCCTTTGAGTGCTTTGTCTCTTGCGAAACGTAGTGATCCCCTCCTATGAATGTGTTGCGCGTTTTAAAGTACCACATGCATAAGGAAGACCTACAGCTTAACGTGTGCTCCGAACCACAGGACGTATAAACACTTCTACTCCAGAGAAAATTTACTGGGTAGAATACTTCGATTTTTCACTCGGCACTGAAAACTTAGTTAAATTTATTGGCGCATTTACGTTGAACACACAGTATTGTTTGCAAAAACTGTTTATTGTAGATAATTTTACATAAATTTGGCGTCCATAATCTGCTTAAGATATTGCAGTATTGAAATGTATTTACGTATATACGTAAGGGTTCACTCTTTCAGTGATTCGGAATTTTGCGTTAAGCTGTAGGTCCTCTACGTCTGTGACATCTTAAACGTAAAATGAAGGCGTAGGGCATCTAATTGCTATATGTTTAAGAGATGAAGCATTGGAAGGAAAAGAAAACATGCTTCAGCTTCGAAACATAGCGACCTCATAGTGTTTTGAAACCAGGCGTTACTGTAAACATATTATTTTATCTATTGTCTTTAATAATTCCAAAAACGGTTTGTTTAGAGAAACGAAACAATATTATCTCATACCCATTTTTTGATAAATTTCCAAGTTATCAAAAAGTAGTTGTAGTACAGAGCGCAAAATGTATTCTGAGCCGAAATATGTAGAAGTATCCAGGGTGTTGCATTTAAAATAAGGAGATTTTGACCATATCTTACAGAACCGGTGGTTAAAAATCGTTAACATTACTAAAAATCTGAATGTATATATTATTCAAACCAAATTTAGCTTTTTATTTTAATACAAAGTGAAAAGGGTGGATGGTTCCGTCTTCGTTAACACCCGGTGTATCAATAAAAGCAAATATAGTGGATTTTCATATTGCAGAATGAAGTTGGGTTTTTCCCTAAAACTAATGATGGAATTATCAGTTTCCAGAGGACGTTGAATATTTTCGAAAACGAAACCGTAACAAAATTGTTCGCCAAATTACATTAGTGGATTTTCTTAATTATACCGCACGGCCAAAAAAGAATCTTAATTTTCAATCTATGTACTTATAATTACTCGACCTAAACTTTTTTGATTTTTGTATATTATACAGACATACCTGTGATTGTTATTCCAAAAATGACAAAGTTGTTTTTTTGATCACACAGTATAGTGGCTTAAGAACAAATTTGGTCAAATGTCTGTGTAAACTACTAGTATCCCAGAACAATTGAATGAAAATTTTACAATCGCATATTATTGTACCGGTGAGCAACTGAAAAATGTAAATCTATACAAGGTGTTACATTTAAGGAATATAAATTTGGTGGGACATTTTTTAACGAATACATTTAAAAAAAGGTTTAAAGTCTATAGTTGTTAATATTTTCCGATATTTACATTAACAAACCAAAATCGGTCGTCTTCGCATTGTTGGACCAGGCTGTATAGGACTGTAAAAACACGTAACGAAATATTTAAAAATTGATGGTAATTTCATTTTCTACAATCTTATGTCATTGTTTTTACGAAATCGGACGTATAATCAAAATATTATTAAGCTTGTAGTTTGTTAGTATTTTCATTATGAAAAGATAATTTTTCCTTCTCTCATTATTTGACCACACCGTATAAAAGTTTAGAAAGAAATTTCTTTGAATCATTGTATAGACATACATTGAATATTTAAAAAAATAAATTATAAATTCATTCTACAAAATAATGTATATCAATGTTGTGCTGGAAACGAATTTAAAAATATGAACATATACAGGGTGTTATATTAAAGAAATGTAAATTTGGCCAGACATAATTCTTGAATACGTCGTACAGCCAAAGAAATTTAAATTCTGTAGTTCTGTTTAATAGTTAAATATTATATAAATATATATATAAATATTTTCATATTTTCATGCTAAAACCAAAATCAGCCATTGTTGGGCACTCTGTATGATGGCTCAGGAATAAGTTTGGGCTAATTATTGTACTA
>JABXWE010057552.1:0-17473 GCA_014611495.1 Limonius californicus | reverse complement strand
AAAATGTCTGTTTGTATTTGGCAGATACCATGTTCAAAAAAGTACCAAGTGGATTAGCAAGTATCTACAGCACTTCACTAGGAAAACATTAACGGGCTTCCTCTAAAACACAACGGTTAATTACTACTTCGTTTGCTAGTGGAACACCAGATTTTGATAACTTCAATGCTGATTTGTGTTTCGCTTTAGTGGCTTCTAATATTCCATTAAAAACGTTGGATAGTTTACCCTTTAAACAATTTTTGTCGAAATATTGTGACAAACATATTCCTAGCCAATCTATATCACGTAAGAAATATATTGATATTCTTCATGAAAAGACTATGAACGAAATCAAAACTAAAATAGCAGGCAATATGTTTTGGATAGCCGCTAATGAAACTACAGACGCCAAGGGACGTTATGTGACAAATTTAATTATTAGAATATTAGATGATACTGTTCCAGAACCGTTTTTGCATAGTGTTAAACGATCAGATAAAACAAATAATTTAACAATAGCCAGGTTTGTAAACGGCAGCTTGTCAAATTTGTTTCTACCGGAATAGATACCTACCCAAAATTTACTTTTAATGTTATCCGATGCTGCGTCGTATATGGTGAAGGCTGGTAACTCTTTAAAAATATTTTTTCCAAATTTAATCTACTTGACCTGCTTAGCTCATGATATTAACAGGGTGGGGGAATCTATTCGCGAACACTATAAAACTGTAAATAGCCTGATATCAAATATGAACAAATTGTTTATTAAAGCTCCGCTAAGGGTTCAAAGTAATGTAATGTAAAAAACTATTTTTGGACAAACATTTTTCATGTGTTTCGGTAATAAAAAATTTACAAACCATTAATTTGCCTTTAACGGAATCCCTACATGTGGTAGAAGAATTGCAAGAAAAATGTAAAGCAAGCAGTACCCTCTGAAACCGGGAAAATCATAACACAAAAATTTTCTTCTGTTCTAAAAAACAATCCCGGTTACGAACAAATCAAACACATATATGAAGTTCTTAATGGATCTAAAATTTCGAATGAAGCTGTAAATATTCATCCATTGCTTGTAAGCAAATTGAAATACTCGCCAATTACATCATATGATGTTGAGCGCTCATTTTCTGCTTATAAAAATGTATTAAGCGATAGGCGCCAATCTTTCTTAATGGAGAATATGGAAATATATTTAATAATTTATTGTTTCAGTCGATAATTAAAATGTAATTTAAATAATGTTTTTTTTTGCGTTTTTAATTTATCTGTAGTTTATAAACCTATTCTATACTGCTATTTATTTAGAAAATAAACTATTAATGTTTAAACGCCTCTTTTTTTATATCTATATTTTTTAGGAGTGTAAATTTTTTAATATGTAATTTGTGTATATTGCATATATTCATTTAAACTGCATATTAAGCGAATATTTAAGCCATTTTATTGTGCATCCGCGCCCTAATGTCCACGCGCCCTAACGGTCGGCGCCCTAACAGCCGGCGCCCTAACGGTCGGCGCCCTAATGTCCACGCGCCCTACCGGTCCGCGCCCTAACGTCCACGCGCCCTAACGGCGGCGCCCTAACGGCCGCGCCCTAACAGCCGCGCCCTAATGTCCGGCTCCGAAGAAGGAAAATATAATAAAAGTCGAATACAATAACAGTAGTTTCCTGAACTAGGATTCCTCGTATGTTTAGTTCAGTGTAATTCTGAATTAGTCCGAATTTGTGCCTTCAAGTTAACGATTACCATCTGACACTCCATAGGACCATATTAACTGTTCTTAATAAACATCAATGTCTACCGCAAGGTTACGTGTCTACAAAAATATTTATGTTTTTATATCATGAACATTATTTACAAGGTATGAACGGGATCCATTAATGCTATTTTGCTACAGTTAGATAACTCCAATCGTGTTGTTTCGGAAAAATAAAATCAACTATAAGTTAGCTTCATGCATGCAGTTTTTCTCTGATTTAGCTTAATAACGTCAATTAACTTTGCCGTCGTAAGATGGAAATATCAGCATGATGCTGATAACAAAGATGAGAAATATCTATTTGTGCTTATTGGAAATGGTATCAGATTTGTAATAAATACACTACAGGGTGTTCTTGTCAAAATCTGAGCGAAAAGTTTTAATATCTTCTTGTTTTAAAATAGTAGCGTCAACAACATTGCTTCTTTGTAAAATTATTAACAATACTAAAATATTAAGATAATATATCTCCCTAAAAGTTATATTTCATTTTAAAATACATTTACTTGTAAAGCAAAGCAAAATTGGTGCTACTTTGAAGGGTTGGGGAGGTAGAAAATAAGAAATATCTCCAGCTAAAAAGCTCCATACGATTATTTAATATTTAGCAAATAAGGAAAATCACAATAAAAAATAAGATATCACTAGCGATATTTACATTTAGATGAATTTATACCTTAAACATTATATTGCAGTAAATTACTAGCAGATACAAATAAGTAGTATTTTGGCAACTTCACAAATTCAGAAGGTTTCTAGTTTTAAAGGGGTGTCTGTAGTTCGTAAGCAGTGATTGGAACGTTACTTTTAAAAAATAACGCGTTCCCGTTACACGTTAATCACTAATAAAAGTAACGCGTTCCCGTCACACGTTACTTATTTTCAAAAGTAACGCGTTCTCGTTACAAGTTACTTTCGCAAGTAAGTAAGTACTATAGACGTTACTTAACTTTTTTTAAATTTTATGTAATTACTCTTATTCTTTGAAATTTTGTTTACTGTGAATGTTAATTAAACTTTTTTTTTTGAATTATTTTAAATGTTTTTATTTTTTGAAGTTTTTTTACTTTGGTTTGACGAGTGCTAGAACTTGAAATTAGAAATAAATTGTAAATATAATAAATCAACAGTTTGAAATACATATTACATAAAATCTTTATTAAACTACAATTTGAAATGTTACATATAATCTTTATGTCTTACAGTTTATGACCTACCTCCCTCTTAGACGGCATTTGGCAGATAAATTTTGTGAACTTTATGAATTCGCAAAACATCGTAAAATTTTAACTGTGTATGTATAGGTTAGGTACTGCATTTTGTAGGTTGTTAAAAAATATTTTGTTTACAGTTTACACCAATAAATCGATTTAAATTTAATGATTTTTTTTTAAATAAAAGGAAACAATTAAAATTAACGTCAAAGTAACGTCTAATACGTTACTCGTTACCAAAAAAAAAATAACGCGTTCCCGTTACTAGTTCTTTGTGTACAAAAGTAACGCCTTCCCGTTACACGTTTCTAAAAAAGTAACGCGTTACCTGTAACGCCGTTACTTTTAACGCGTTATTTCCAATCACTTTTCGTAAGGTATCTTCCCTGGTGACCAAGGGTTGCGTTCCAACGGCCTTAATTTTAAAATCGAATTGGTGGACGTAACATATCATACAAAATGGGGTCAATGGCAGTAGTACATTATAGAAAAATGTTACAAATATGCTAATACTTTATTTTTGTAATTGTAAACTTCTAAATAAGATCGTGGATATAGCACAACTACTGTTTATTATAGTGGAACACCGTTAAAGTGATTTGTTTGTCACTTGAACGTTCTGTGATCGACGAAGAAACCAGTGACAATGACTGTCACTAGTAGTAGCTATCAAACTGTGTGAAGTTTTCTACGGTACTTAAAGTTCCCTGACCTGGTAAGTGATTCCAAGCGGAAGCAACTAAATAAAATAAAGAAAGAAAGACCATGCCAATAGGAAAATTCACGTCGCAACAGCCCTCTATAGTGTTATTCTTGTGACAGTCACAGGTTTTTGTCACGCTGATTTAGCTGGAACAGTCACGGTTGTGCCTGTGGCAGAAACCTCATCACATGGCTCCGTTATATAAAGCTGTCTAGTTGAATTTTACGTTGATCACAAATAGTAAATTGACAAATAAATAATTTAAAACTGCGAAATATTATATTTTCAAAATAATTGTAATTGATGGAAGAATATTGTATATAAGTTCTGTAAAGTGAACAATCTTAATTTAGATTGAGTGTACATTGTCCTGTTATCTTCTCTAAAACTTCTTTAATTTACGTTGCTCGTCGATTCAGTGCTTGCAAATAAAGTGATCGAATTGTAACTGCTGTTACTATTACTTCATAATAGGCGGTTATTAGTTTTGAATACTAATATAACCGTGAAAAGAAAAGTGTAAACTCTATCTGATTGAAATGCAATTAGTAGAAGTGACTGATATTGCTGATTTATATAAATATACACACCTTGCATTTTCAGTCACCTCTGCTTCATATTATTTTACAATTTCGTACCCTTCAAAGAAAAAGAAATTAATTAAAAAACATACAAAATGGTAAAACAACTAGAATGAAATGGAGGATGGACCGAAGCAAGTTATTCGAACCATAAAACTTTTGCGTTATTCTGTTGTAATCCGCCAACTTCTACTATTTACTGAAAGAACAGTCAAATATTTTGGTCGAAAATCTTTATACCTATTTAGTAAATAAGCTATCCGAGTTTAAATACAGAAACTGGAAATGCAAATATTTAATAAACAAAATGGTATGGTCACTAAAATAAAAAATAAATAAATGAAAATGAGCTTAGAGAATAGTTTTCTTTATGAAAATCATGTGAGGAAAGCGACGCTCGAATCCAACCTTTAATTTTGTTTTCAGATCATTTTCGACAGTATGAACCTGCGACCTTTCGTGTATCTCTATGCTGCCAGTATATGTATACCTATACAAAAAATAAAAAAAAATAAGAATTGATTTTGTTTTCGAAGAGTATTCTCTATCTAGCTATTTCGGGCTTTAACTCGAGACCTACAATGAAAAACCACAGGAAAACATATGCGTGCGGGAGTTGAAAACCGAGAGATTTAAAGTAAATTGAAATGCGAACGGTGTGTAAAATGTAACCGAAGCTGAATCATTATTATTGTTTCACATTACCGCTGAGCTCGTATGTAAACACAAGTCTGGAGGAAGCAAGTAATGAAATACAATATGTGATGTTCAATAAAAGCATGTTTATTCGAGACATCGGATTCGTATTGCCATGACGACTACCAGGTTCATTAGGTTGATTTGCATTCTACCTCACTTTCTCCCACACAAACACGAGGGAAGTTTTCTTTCTAACATACACATGCTCCCGGGTTTTGCATTTACATGTCGTGTATCTGGTCGACAATTTCGTCGAATGGAAATTACAATAGCAGCCTTAAAATAAGCGAGCGCAAAGTTTCGAGCATTCGCAAAATTATGAATCCTTTCAGAAGAGCTCTTTCGGCTTAAAGTCCGTGGCGGAGGGATTCCGGATGTTTTAAATAATATCACAAGCTCCATTAATTCGCATAAAATCGTTGATAACGATCGCCATAAAATGCACATTGTGCCAGCGCATATGTTGTAAATATGCATATTCGCTACAAAATCATAATGGGACATATATATTCGAATACATCATGCACCACTAGGCAGGTATAGAAGCCGCAGCTCAACCCTTTCAGGGCACACAATGCCTTCCAGGTTGATTTGTGGGCCATCTGCATACACGCACGCAGACTTCTGACAGACCTTCCTTGCTGCTCTTTACTTCCTAGGTTAATATAGTTCGTTAGATGACGGTTGTTGATCCCGGTTCCCTCGGGAATTAGCTGGCTTGTTACGCTAGTTCACATATTCTTGGCTGAAAATATCCAGACAAGCTTCTAGACAAGCTTTTAGAAGACAAGTTCTAATTTTGCGTAAATTATATTATTTACAGATATACAGTAAGTATATAAATTTTTTTTAAATACAAGAAAAATTCATTAGCTTTTGTAGAAATTGTTAATATTCATTAAGGTAGGCTAAAAGAACCTGTTTTTGAACAAAATCGTATCGGATTCAATTGCATCAATTATTTAGACCTCGATGTCAAACGAATTAATTTCATAGGTTGAGTTGTTCCCGAATATGACAACGATCGGGAAATTTTATGGATAGATAAACGTCGATTTTGTGACAACAGCATAGCTAACGGGCATAGCAGGGAAATTAATTTCCTGACAAAATGGGGTGTGAATGTATGGTGTAAAATTGTAAATGGAGATATTGTCAAGCCATATAGTATGGTTTGATAGGAATTTAAATATTAAACTTTATTTTGATTTTTTTATCAATAAGTAAGTAGCTTTAAAAAAATCCGTTAATAACATTATCTTTCAACAGGATGGCGCTCCTCCAACCGATGGGCAAATAGCCATAATTAATTGTAATCAAGGTTTTTCTTTGTTTGGAAGTTGGTTTGCAAGATATCCAGACTTGAAACATTAGAATATTTACGTCGAAGTTTTAGAATGAAGTTAGCACTACCGTTTTGTAGATGAATATAAACTAAATACATAAGCAAACAACATTTGGTATAAAGAACTAATAATTATGTACATGAAACTTAATTAGTTGATAATATTAACACAATTGTGTGCCACTTCCGATTAACAGGAATTGACTATATCTTTCTTTCTTTATTTCAATATTGGATAAAATGTTGTTAACTACATAAAAAATCGTATGTTGGAAGGTCGACTATTGATGTCGCTGTGGTAACAATAGAAAGTACTAACTTTAGCTTATTGTTGGCCACTTTAATAGCTTCTTAACAATATAAATATGCAACAGTGTAGTATTTTAATGTGTAAGATTTATTTATATACTCAGACTTTAAAAAAAAATATTTATATGATGTCACTTAAGCAAGTAACTATAGGTATGTCTGTTTAAAATACTGAAGATATAATAATTGTAATTCACTTTGTAATCTTACCACCATTGGTTTATGGAAACGTTTTCTATAGGTTTAGCTCATGGACTTGTTCGAATAAGCCAAATACCTGAAATTTTAGTTCGTACTTCAAGTTTTATTTCCTTTCTTTAAAATTTAACTAAGTTGTGGATGTGTATTTAGGGATCTAGAGAAGAATTTGAAAAATATAATATGGTAAATATAATCTAAAACTAACCGACAACTATTTAATTTCGAGATAAATCGTTGATCAGAGGTTGAAGTTAATTCTGTTGTAAGAAGTATAAGCAGAATTTTAAACAATTTTTTTATAATATCAGATTTATATCAAGGACAAGAAGAATATTTAACACTGATTCTGCTTCTTCGAATGATTTATCTCTGATTTTCTCTCCTTAGCTTGTACTGCGCGATCATAGAGGACCTACAGCTTAACGTGGGGTCCGAACCGCGGGAAGTGTGAATACTTCTGCTTCAGAGAAGTTTTCCTATGCAGAATTACTCTAGTTTGCCATTGTCGTGCGAGGGTGAACGGCCGTTAAAAATCCGTTTTTCAGGTACTGAGAATGGAACCCCAAACCTTCAGCTTAGAAGGCTAACGTGCTGACTTCTAGCCTAGGACCGCCGCTATAACTGATTGAAAAAGCATTTAACCATCGTGGAATTTAATTATTACACAATTAACAGTCGTTTTGATATGTTAAATATCAGATGTCGTCGAACCATCGCTAAAAGCATATACAGGGTGATAAAATACTTAAGAAAGAATGTAATTATAATCTGATCCGACGCTATCGGTCTTAAGAGAAATATCTACATTTATATAGTGTGTTTTATATAATGTGCCCAAGCCTATATATGTATTCGATATCCTTGTGCCCCATAAATCCTGAATATTTTTAAATGACACAGTCGTTTTATTTTATATTAATTATTTGATGATAACTGATTAGTCGTTTTTCCTTAAATTGCCTGCTATATTTATAAATAATTTTAAAGAGAATTCTTTTTGTGTTTTGTCTATATACGCATTTAATGTGTCTCCAACAGGAAATTTTTGAAAACCATGCAGTAAACTAAAATTGCGATGTAAATAAAACATTTTCTCGGCGTTAAACCACTATTATCGTCGAAATTTTAATTGTGTTTTACAGCAGCTATTTCGAAATGGGTTTTGCTTTGCTTTGTTTTTAATAAGTGCGACTATTCATAAATATTATTAGGATTTCCTCAGTGGAGCATGAACACAGTACAACAATTTTTTATTGTATTAGAACCCCTTAAAAATAATGATTTTATATATTATAAACGTTAAGATAGGCCCTGAATTCACGACTTGTGATTTTCTGTGAATTGCTTATCACTGGAATAGGCTGTGATCGACGAAAAATATGAGGTAATGAGTATTGACCACTAGTCATGACTAACGGTACGAAGTTTCGTACGGTACAAATAGCTATGCGATTGCGCCATCACTGATTAAGAAAATTTAACTGAAGCTGTGATTCTCCATGTTTCAAGCAATAGCGACGATCACGTCGCAATAGCTCCCGATAGGGTTTACGGTGTCACATCTTGTGACAGTCACAGGTTTCTGTCTTCGTAATGTAGCAGATGCAGTCGCGCTTGTGCCTGTGACAGAAACATCATCTATTTAAAAATGTAGTCGAACCCTAAATGGTTATGTCAATGCAATTTAGATGGTCCTTAATATCATGTTATTTGTCTGGAATTAGAATAATTAGTTTTACTTTAAAACTACATTCTTGTCAGTTTTCCCTAGTTTTCAAGTTTCTACTTTCCCATGGCAGCAGTAGAGCGTAGAAAAAATGTTTATATTTGTTAATACTTTATTTTTGGTTCATTAGAGATCTACGATTAAGTTATTAAACTTTCCAAAAGATAAGAAAACCGCATCTAAACTTCTGAATAATATACTTTGCTTATTTTCCATCATTTGTAATACAGCTGGTAGATATTTTATCTATTTAGATATAGACCTTGGTGTATCAATATCAATAAATGATACTAGTATATGTCTTCACTGCAGCATGAATACAGTAGAACAATTGTTTATTATATTAAAACGCCCCTAAAATAAATCCTGTTAATAATGAATTTATACATAAAGAGATGGGACATGAAATCACTATTGTGTGAGTTGTATGTCACTAGAATCGACGAAGAATCCTGTGGTGTTGGCCGTTACTAGCCGTGGCTATCAAACGGTGTGAAGTTTCGTACGGTAGATAAACCTCCGTGACTGCGCCCATCACTGGTTCAGAAAATCTGACGCTGTGCTTCTTTATGTCTCATGTAATAGGAACTATTGCGTAGCAACAGCTCCCAATACTTTTTACGGTGTGTCACATGTTGTAACAGTCACAAGTTTTTGTCTTTGTGATTTAGCAGGGGCAGTCACGGTTTTGCCTGTGACAAAAGCATCATGGCATGGTTCATCTATTTAAAAATCTAGTCGAGCCATACATGGTTATGCCAATGCAATTTAGATAATCCTTAAGATTATAATATTTTCTGGAATTAAAACTATTCGTTTTATTTTAAAACCACATTCTTCTGATTTTTTCCTAGTTTTCAAGTTTCTACTTTCCAATGGCAGCGGTGGAGCGTATAAATTTTTTTATATTTTCTAATACTTTATTTTTGGTTCATTAGAGATCTACGATTAAGTTATTTTACTTTCCGAAACATAAGAAAAATGCATCTAAACTTCTGAATAACATACTTTGCATATTTTCCATCATTTGTAATACAGTTTGTAGATATTTTATTTATTCAGAAATAGACTTTGGTCTATCAATATCAATAAATGATACTAGCATATGACAATTGTTTATTATATTAAAACGCCCTTAAAACAAATCCGGTTAACAATGAATTTATAATGTGTGTGAATTGTATGTCACTGGAAGGGCTACGATCCACGAAGAAACCTTTGGTGTGGGCCGTCACTAGCTATGGCTATCAAACCGTGTGAAGTTTCGTACGGCAGATAAACGTGACTGCGCCCATCATTAGTTCAGGAAATTTATCTGACGCTGTGTCATGTAACAGGAACGATTACGTAGCAACAGCTCAAGATAGTTTTTACCGTGTGTCACATCTTGTAACAGCAGTCACAGGTTTTTGTCTTTGTGATTTAGCAGGAGCAGTCACGGTTGTCTGTGACAGAAACTTCATCGCAAGACCCATTTTTTATAAATGTAGTCGCGCCACAGATTGTTATGCCAATACACTTTAGATAATCCCTAAAATTTTAAGATTTTTCTGAAATTGAAACTATTAGTGTTGTTTTAAAACCACATTCTTGTAGTAACGAAATATTAGTTTAGAGGCATAATCTCTGCGATTTAAGAGGTAAAGTACTAGATCTACAACTTTTTAGAAAAGAAATAATCTACTATAGTTACCATATATGGTTTTGTTATAGTAGATTATTGATATATTAATGATATGGAGGTACATTCCTTTAAGCGCTATAATTTAGTTCAGCTGATCATGAATAGTTTCACGGGTATTACGTTTAACAGATATAAAGAACAAATTTTTATAACAGTGAAGGTCTCGTTAGAACCAATTCATTTTAACTGCAATCTTGAAATTTACAGGCTTTATTATAACTTAATTTTTTAATATTCTCTGCCAGTTAGTTGCTTTCTGCATATTTTATATCCATTTGAATTTTAGTCATTGCGTATCTTCAAGATAAATACTATACATTGATCAGAAAATATAATGGATATTCTCTTAAACATCTAGAATATTACTGAATGGTAAGATGTTCTTGCCTAGTAAATCTCTGAAGTAGAAGTGTTTACACTTTTTGTAGTTTGGAGCCCATGTTAAGCTGTAGGTCCTCTATGTCTGTGGTACAACGCAGCCCTCGAAGAGAAGAGGTCTATGTTTCATAAGGAAAAACAAAGCACTCAAAGAAGAAGAAGGAAAACGTCCTGCACTTTAACATCTTAAAGCTATAAACCGAACATCGAACTTTTAAAGCTTGTATTCTGGGAAACACAGATAAATGTAAAATATGCGAGTTTTTAGGAAAGAATGAGACAAACAAACGAGAAGAAAATTATACAGGGGTATTTTACCTGAATATATTTCGACATCCTCACCTCAATTTTGTTTCTAATTGTATTTAAACACAAATATTTCTTTGTTTAAATAAAGTCACTTATAGGTGCAGATAATAAATCTGAGCTTATTTCTCATGTTAGCTGTTACCTTCTTGATATTGTTCTTACAGACTAAAATGTACATAAATGCAAAATTCCCTAACGTGCAGTTACACATCAAGATTAGTTTATTTTTGTAGCTCGTTGCCGCTTATTTCTAATATCTAAAGATTGACCTTTCGATACCTTCCTTTTCAGAGTAGTTTGTACGCTTGTGGGAAAAATAAAGCAGCAGAATTAATAGGCTTTGTTGTTAGAGATACTATCACAAGCTTAATAAAAAGTTTTCTTGCGTTCAGCATGTAAGTGACCCTACCAATTAAATTTGTGAAGTAGGGATTTATGTTGACACATAAATTATTTTCCGGTGACACCGTGACTATCGCAGCAAGTTTTGTAAAAGCAAGTACAACTGTTTTAAATTACGGAAAACCATACTGGAAATTTATGGATAATTATTATAGGAGACCACACGTAGCGATAGCTCGGCTGTAAACATTAAACCAGCGGTCTAACTCTTCCCTTGGCGGATTTTTCGAATTGTGCGAACGCAGAAACGCTCGTATAAAACAAAAATGCGGGATATAAACCGTTTTAGCTGCTCGTAAATTTTAATCTTTAATAGTTTCGTTTGAATGCTGGACGTAATTGCCGGATTCCCACAATTTTATTAATAATTAAGTGTTCTTCACATGCTGATGTTGACTACGATTTCAACGTGGGGAATACTTTTTCCTCGCCGCAGGTTACCATTATCTTAATTTGTACGTCTCTGAATTGTTTATAAGGGCAGTAGGAACATTATTCCGGGGAAAAAGCTACCACTCGGAAATCTTGGCGTCTGAACGCAAACTTTAGGGTTGTATCGATTGCAACTTCAAAGCCAAGCACGGAAGACATAACTGTCGGGTTAACAGCCCGATTTTGCTGTAATTATATACCGCAGACGTAGTTATAATTGCGTCTGAGGGGTGTAATGTTAATGAAGTTGTGGTAGGTTAATGCTTGATTTCGTTGATGATCCAAATACGAGGGTGCAATTACTATCGTGCAAATGAAAAATTAATTAGAGTAGAGGCCTTGAAATTGATGTTACTGTTTGTTAACTTGTCACCATGAGGAAGTTGGGCAGTTGCAAACCTTTAAATTTCAATTATATCTTTGCTTTGTGGGGAATTCGTAGGATTTTAATTAGATTAATACGCTCATCGAAGTAAAATGCAAGTAATTTTCATAAAATTATCACCGTTAATTTGCAATGCTTCTATGTGACTTTAATTCTTTTTAAGCGTGTTCTTTTTAAAGCTATGCGTGATTAGAAGCTTTTTTAATATTCGGTTACCGTTTAAGAATTCGAGACAATTACGTGGTTTATTAAAAATGTAAAAGAAAATGAACAATAAATATAAGTAAAAAGAGGGAGTTGTTTAAGAATGAAGTAGAAATAATGCAGAAGGCGTAGGACACACTCGGAGCTTTTATATTATTCATATATGAAAAATAATACACATCTGTTTCTGACAACCCCGTTTCTAGAAAAAAACCTACATAGATATTATGTGCAATACTGTTATTAAGAAACTATTACGGAGGGGTAAAAGTTCGAATTGCCCTTCTTACATTTTTAAATATATTCGTCGTTCCGTCATTGGTTAGAAATAAAACACTTTTATGTGATATTATTTGATTGATATATTACTTAAAGCGAAAATCGGTTTTTCCGATTTTTCGGATCAGACTAGCATATATCAAATTATGTAATTTATCTAAATGGTGCTCGGTAATCTAATACATCTGGTGGCAAGTGAAGCGTGACGGCAAAGAAAAATATTCGTATGTGTATTGATTAGTGAACATCTCTATTGGAATGCATGCTTGACTGCCTGGCGTATACGTATTTGCATGTCCCAACCCTATTGTGAGCGTTTAGGACCAGCTAAGGGCGCTTCGACGTTATATTAGCTAACGACATACAAGAAGCCGGAAATAAAAATCGAACAGGAAAAATAGAACACGAAAATATTTTCACTCGGAAAATTTAATCTCGACCAAGAATACGAATTACTTTTTGATCCTACATTATTTATTGCATTTCGAATGCCGATTTTTTCGTTACATTTATAATGAAGTGACATTAAATGATGTTTGATTTTTACTCTCCTTTTTCGTTTTCCGAGAAAAACCTATCTTCTATGACTGTAAAGATGATAAGTAATTCTATTGTAGCGACAATTTGCAATTACTTAGGATTGGTAAATCATTCTCAATTACGATTAATTTAAATTAGTGTCACGGAATATTATATACAATAGAATTTAGAAAAGTTTTTCTATTTTTGCCATGTGTTTTTCAAAAAATGCGGAACTAAGGAATGGGATAATGTAAACTGAAGGAAATTTTTGTTCTATATCTCTAAAATTGATTTTCTTTGTCACAATACCGTAGTAAGTTACTTGTAATATAGATATCTGAAACTTTTATAACATTTCCCCATATAAAAAAACATTAGACTTCCTCTTCTTCATCTTCTTCGTTTGTTAGATCAGAGATCTGTTTATTTTCGGAATTAACGTTCCTGATTTTCCTGGGAGGTAGATTTCCAGCTGTCTTTTCACCTCTTGGGAGGTCTACCTAGGGGTCGCCTGCCTGCTGGTTTTCCTTCCAAAGCAGTGCGGTACTTCTGTCCTCATCCATCCTTTTAACATGCTCGAACCAATATCTTCTTCGTTGTCTTCCCCACATTCGATGTCCTCAACTTCGCATGACTGTCTTATGACCCTGCTTCTGAAATATTTCCCCGTTATTGTTCTTGGGGTCTTCATTTCTGCGGTTCTTAGCATTATTTTTGTGATGTTGGTATCTGACCTTGTTTCGATGCCATATGTTAATATGGGTCTTATATATTTTTACTTTGCTGTCTGTCTTCATGTGTTTATTATTTCATATGACATCTCTCAAGCATCCAGATATGGGTGCAGCAGGCAGCTTTATTCACTTGGGGAGTAAGATCCTTAATGGGTTGGTGAAAGCTAGATATGTTCACGCCGAGATATTTAAAGTACATTATTTGGTTGATTGGTTCATTCTCTATTACAAGTTTACATCTGATAGGTTCTTTGGAAAAGGTCATGCCTTTTGTTTTATTTATAGAGATGTTACACTGCTGAGCAGTTAGACCGCGCGTCAGCATAGTATGTCATTCTGATGATTTTATTGCCCATCTTATAGCGTCGATGATCTTGTCCATGATTAAGTTGAACAGGAACGGACTTAAGCTATCCCCCTGTCTAATTCCAACCGGTGGCGCTTGTGCAGTGATCTACTCTAAATTGTGTGGTGTTTTCGCAATTAAGGCTGTGTATTATTTTGCTTAATGACGGCGGTGTTCGGTGTTCTGTCAGAAGATTAATCACGTCTCCCAGTTGAACACGATCGAATACCTTGGTTGGGTCGATGAAGCAGACATAAGGGGTTTTATAGAACTCTATTGCCTTCTCTTCTTTTGTCTAGTAACAAATATAGCATCGGTGGTCGACCTGTTTCCCCGGAAACCTTGTTGTTCTTCCCTGTTGAACAGGAACGGACTTAAGCTATCCCCTATCTAATTCCAACCGGTGGCGCTTGTGCAGTGATCTACTCTAAATTGTGTGGTGTTTCCGCAATTAAGGCTGTGTATTATTTTGCTCAATGACGGCGGTGTTCGGTGTTCTGTCAGAAGATTAATCACGTCTCCCAGTTGAACACGATCGAATGCCTTGGTTAGGTCGATGAAAGCAGACATAAGGGGTTTTATTGAACTCTATTGCCTTCTCTTTTATTTGTCTAGTAACAAATATAGCATCGGCGGTCGACCTGTTTCCCCGGAAACCTTGTTGTTCTTCCCTGTTTGTGATTCGTTGTTCCAGTTTAATTTTTATCAGGTTGGCGAATAGTTTCATTGTAGAGCATAATAGAGTTATTCCTATATAATTTCCTGGTAGTGACTTTGGTCCTTTTTTAAAGATGGGTATCGTGATGTTCTTATATCAATCATCTGATATAGTGAATGTCCTGAGTATTCTATTAAATAACCTCGTCAGCTCTTTCGCAAGTTGGTTACCTCCATATTTTAATAATCCATTTGGAATCTTGTCTATTCCCGGCGCTTTTCTATTATTTCCATGTTTCACTTCCTCCTCCTCGAAAATGTCCTCCTCTTCCTCTTCGCCGTCATCTCGAAGCATAACAGCTTTCCACCATACAATTTTTGAACAAGTATTGTTCCCATTCCTCCAGCGTTACTGATTATGTTTGAAAGAATTCATTCACTGACTTCTTCCTGTTTTTCAGTATCTTCCACACTTTTCTTTGTGCACCATACAAATCGTGATCCATGTCACTTGTAAACTTCTGCCAGTATTCAGCTTTAATCGTCCTGATTTTCGCATTGATTCTGTTCCTTACTTCCGCATATCTATTACGTTCTTCCTGGGATGATGAGCTTCTGTACTTTAGGTAACTCTTCCACTTTTCATTCGCAAGCTCTTTGATGTCTTTGTTAAACCATGGTTTCATATTATTTTGTGCACTGACATTAGTTTTCCTCTTTCCAATTGCTCATCCGAATCGTAGATATATTTCTTTACCTTCCTCCACTAGCCCTCTGTATTATCATCTGTGCTATTTTCTCGTGATAGTTTCTTAGCCAGCCTCTTTCCATATAGTTCTCGAGTGCTTACATTATCCAAGAATTCCAGATTGTGCTTTTCCTGAAATATTGGCTTTTTTTCTTATTTTATGAGGATTCTCAACTTTCAGTTTGCAAAGCACAAGATTGTAATCGGTTCCAGTATTAGCTGAAGTTAAAACTAATATCTAGTATTTGCTCTGATGTAACTGTTCTGTTAATTATTATAATCAAGAATCAAGAATTTACCTTTCTCGTTTAGGATTGGCTCGTTAAATTTTTGTTTAATACCCGGTATCACTTCATTACCAATACGTGCATTGAGATTTCCAAATAGTATTATTTTGTGTCTGTTGTCAATTTGATCGCCTAATTCCTGAAGCTCTCTATAGAAATCTTCAGTCTCTTCCCTCGGTTTAGAAATATCGGGGGCATATACACTTATTAGGTGGTATGTGATCTCGATATACGAAGAGTGACTTTGAGGATTCTGTCATTTATATATACTATGTCATCAATTGTCTGCGTGTATTTCTTGTCCAGCAGAATGCCAACTCCTGATTGCGCTCGCTTTTGTTTGGGTTTCCCACTGTATATAAAGATATATTTCCCATAGTTTATATTTCCCTGACCTTTCTGTTTAGTTTCCGAAAGACCACAGATGTCTATTTTATGTTTGTCTATTTCTATTATAATTTCCTGGTCCTTTCCATTCCAGGATGTTATATTCCAACATATAAACATTAGTATAGTGTGCAAATAATAATGTTAATTCTGAAATGTTTTCTATCCATTTAAAACACTTTTAACCAATGTGAAGAAATTAAACCCATAAGTATCCAATTAATTAGGTTTCTTCCAGACTAAATTTTGACCGACGAGTTTTTCACAGGTGATGATATTTTATTATATGTAACATGCCCAGTTGGTGTATATGATTTATATTCTGGTATCCTGAAAACATTACAGAAAAGAATTTTCTAAGCTGGGACATGCTCCTGATCTTTCGAATATTGCTACATAATTTAGGAAATTTAAGTGAAA
This sequence comes from Limonius californicus, assembly GCA_014611495.1. NCBI lineage: Eukaryota > Metazoa > Arthropoda > Insecta > Coleoptera > Elateridae > Limonius > Limonius californicus. The sequence continues at coordinate 775 of JABXWE010057552.1, read as the reverse complement.
ATTCAAGATTCTCATGGAAGAATTGACATAAGCGGGCCTTGCAAAAATTGAAATAATTTGTTCGTTTAAGTACTTAATTTATTTTTTTAATTGGAAGGTATTCATATCATATTGCTAGTTTATTATTATTCCTGGATAACATAAAAGTTTTCCTGGTTTTCAAATTAATTTCAGACTTGATTCATTTGAAACGTCATTTTGTAGCAAATAAAATGTATTACTACAACAAATTAGTTATCTTGAAGCTTCTTCATGGTGCTGAAAATATACTTAGCTTATTTTCAAATAATCATTTTAAAAGCTCTTATCAAATAAAATATATTAATATATAGGTTATTGATTTGTTTTTTAATATTTCATAATCCTTAAATTATGTATAGACTAATTTCAAATATTCATTTGTACTAAGTAATTATCTGTAACTTTGTCCATTTTCTTAAAATTATGCTTAGATAAACTTCAAATTTTCATTTGAACTTTCTTCGCAAATATTGTATACTCCTGCACCTAATTGATTATCTTTAAAACGTATCCTGCTCCTGAAATTAATTTAAGAATTAATTAATTTCAAATATCCATTTCAATATCTAATTTATTTTTTACAATTTTCCACCGTTCTTAAAATATGCTTAGACTAATTTCAAATATTTGTGATCATCCCTTCGTTAATAAACTACATTCCTGGACCTGATTGATTATCTTTAAATTATCTTAAGGCTTGATTAATTTCAACATCAATTAGCAAAATTGAAAATATTACTACAGTTAAGTGCTT